>PNEQ01083512.1:0-12289 GCA_003012365.1 Medauroidea extradentata | reverse complement strand
CATTTCTGGCACATCACAGCACGTTGTAGCAACGTGCAGGATGTGTGCTATTAATGTGCTGGCAACGTCACATTGCAACGTTGCCTGCACGAGACGTTGGCACGTTGCCGGCACCTATTCTGCACATTTCTGGCACATCACAGCACGTTGTAGCAACGTGCAGGATGTGTGCTATTAATGTGCTGGCAACGTCACATTGTAACGTTGCCTGCACGAGACATTGGCACGTTGCCTGCACCTATTCTGCACATTTCTGGCACATCACAGCACGTTGTAGCAACGTCACAATGTTACAGTGTAACGTGCAGGCAACGTGCAGGCAACGTTGCCGTGCTGTTAGGGTGCTATTCAACTCTCGAAGCTGACTGCCGCGGCGCACCGCATCCGCTAACGTCTCAGTCGCCGTAGCAGCCAACGTGCAAACTAGCAGGTCAGGGCTGCCACCTGACCAAAGCAAAATGTCTCAATAAATTGATAACATAGGCTACAGTGTCCAAGCCGAAACAAGACCTGGGCACTGTCTCAATGGTATTATCAACAATTCTAAAAAACTTGACAGGCGAAAGCTCAAAGCAGTCATTGGTGAATATGTGCGCATTTCTTATTTGAAAAGGAAATTTGCAAAAGGTTACACTCCAAACTGGTCAAACGAGATTTTCAAGATGGTCAAAATTGGTCATTATGAACCACACATGTATTGTTTGCACGACTTGACATGTCAGCCAAAAACTAGCAGGTCAGGGCTGCCACCTGACCAAAGCAAAATGTCTCAGTTAATTGATAACATAGGCTACCATGTCAAAGCCGAAACAAGACCTGGGCACTGTCTCAATGGTATTATCAACAATTCTAAAAAACTTGACAGGCGAAAGCTCAAAGCAGTCATTGGTGAATATGTGCGCATTTCTTATTTGAAAAGGAAATTTGCAAAAGGTTACACTCCAAACTGGTCAAACGAGATTTTCAAGGTGGTCAAAATTGGTCATTATGAACCACACATGTATTGTTTGCACGACTTGACATGTCAGCCAAAAACTAGCAGGTCAGGGCTGCCACCTGACCAAAGCAAAATGTCTCAGTTAATTGATAACATAGGCTACCATATCCAAGCCGAAACGAGACCTGGGCACCATCTCAATGGTATTATCAACAATTCTAAAAAACTTGACAGGCGAAAGCTCAAAGCAGTCATTGGTGAATATGTGCGCATTTCTTATTTAAAAAGGAAATTTGCAAAAGGTTACACTCCAAACTGGTCAAACGAGATTTTCAAGGTGGTCAAAATTAGTCATTATGAACCACACATGTATTGTTTGCACGACTTGACATGTCAGCCAAAAACTAGCAGGTCAGGGCTGCCACCTGATCAAAGCAAAATGTCTCAGTTAATTGATAACATAGGCTACCATGTCAAAGCCGAAACGAGACCTGGGCACCGTCTCAATGGTATTATCAACAATTCTAAAAAACTTGACAGGCGAAAGCTCAAAGCAGTCACTGGTGAGTATGTACGCATTTCTTATTTGAAAAGGAAATCTGCAAAAGGATACACTCCAAACTGGTCAAAGGAGATTTTCAAGATGGTCAAAATTGGACATTATGAACCACACATGTATTATTTGCACGACTTGACATGTCAGCCAATGTGGTGGTTTTTATGCCGAAGAAATTCTGAAAACAGATTTTCCAGACTCACACCTAATCAAGAAAATATTGAAGAGGAGAGGTGAGTAAATGTTGGTTCGATAATTTGGTTTTGATAAGTATCATGATAGCTGGATTCATAAGTCATCAATCATCCAGGATGGTACTCAAGAAGGAAGAGTCAAGATGTATGAATAATATGCTGCTATGTAGGGAAGAATCAAGACTGAAGATATGTGAAACTGACATGTCAATTGATCATCCCTGACAATGCTCAAGAATGAAGAGTCAAGAAGTATGAAGAAGATGAAGGAGAAATCAAGAATGAAGATATTGTTATTCAAATAAAACAACATATTAAAATGTTTTAATCAATATTTATCATATTATTATTCATCATATTTATTTCTATCACTATTGTTTTAATAAACGATGTAAACTCACTGTCTAGGTTACATGACATTGAATTATTTTATTGCAATCTATAAAATACATCTATGCAACTGCATGTCAAATTATTTAAATTTGAATAATCGCTGTATATAAATATTTGGATTTTAAAATAAGGAATTTAAGAACAAGCAACCTGAACTGATCCATATAATGCACATTTAAACATGGTAAGATAAAGAAAGCATCCATAGCTCAGTTGATACCAACCCCCCGTGGTTCAGTTGGTTGAGCGGCCGACTTTGGTGCGAGGGGTTCTGGGTTCGAATCCCAGGTCAGGTTGGGTGTTAATTTGTGTTTGTCCATTGGGTCTCCACCTTTGTCACTAAACAAATTGTCTCACGAAAAGTACTGGGGTCACTCGAAATATGTCAAACCTAAAGGGGGGAATGGTTGGTGCAGTGTTGATGCGGAAGATTCCGCATCGCCGCTGCACCAAACATTTTAATAAATAAAAAATAAAAAATTATAAAAAAAAGTTGGTTAGGTCAACTGTAACCTAAAATGAGGTTCGACAGTTCGAAGCCAACCACTTCCAAGCATTTTTTTTTAGTGTTTCGAGAGTAAATAAATCAAAAAGGACTGTTTTCCCATACATAAAACATGCAATGTCAGTCTTACTAGCAGCTGGCAGCCATTTATATAAAAATGGCCGACACTAACACCACCTAACCTCCAACATGAGAAACCAAACTATGTACCCACTAGCACACACGAGCAGGTAACATTCAAAACAAATTGGACGACACCTGGAGGCATAAATTAGATGAGCCTAGCAACACAGAATGGCTGATAAAAAATAATGCATGAAATTGATTTCATAACAAAATGACCGACTTATTTAAGATGGCTGACTACAACAAAATACCAAACAATTACAAAATGGCTGTCAAAAGATAAAAACAAAATGAAAAAATCCAAGATTGCTGCCAAAATAAAATGGTGGAATCCAAAATGGTCACCAAAACAAAATGGCAGAATTCAAGATGGCTGCCCAACAAATATGTGGAATCCCAGACTGCTGCCAAAACAAAATTGTGGAATCCAAGATGGCCAACCATGGCACCTCTGCACCTTCGCCTGCAGCCATTTTATGCAGTACATACATTTTCTATCTACTGTTGGAGGTCCTGAGGGCCAGTTGTCTCTAGTTAGCCCACATATTAAACAATACCAGGATAATTGGCGGCACATTAGCTCACCAGTAAACTCCTTATTCCATGAAAAGATTCAATCCCACATGTGGGAAATGGGGCTGACTTTGTTCCTGGCTAGTGGTTTTTTTTGGGATCTCCGGAATCCCTAGCTTTTATTATTCCATCTCTGCTCCAAAATCATCTCCTTCAGTTAATTCATTAGTTGGGCTGGCCAAGAGATAGGTAAGACTCTCTAGCCAGGCAGCTGCCCCAGCCTTCTCCCCAGCTTTGTCTCACCTATAAAGTGAACCTCCCAAAGACAAGAGCACGTAAACCATTTACATATTTTTTACAAACTGTATATTTTGCAACGTCTCAGCAACTATGTGGGCGGGAATACATCTTGTAGGTTTCATACAATTATTTATTTCCTGCAGATGAATCGTGCTGTGGTTTCCTGCATCATTCTGGCCGGAGTGGTGGCAGCAGTGTTGCTTGCTGGAGCAGACGCGGTGCCAGCTCCTGAACCCGGCAAGGGTGGTGAGAGTGCTGGCACTGGCGGCGGTAGTGGTGGCAGCAGTGGTGACGTCGGCGGCAGCAGTGGTGGCGGAAGCAGCTTCGCCAGTGGTGGTAGAAGCGGCAATAGTTATGATGGTAGCAGTGGCGGCGCCAGCGGTGGAAGCAGCGGTGGTAGTGCTGGTGGAAGTGGCGGCGCCAGCGGTGGAAGCAGCGGGGGCAGCAGCGGTGGTAATGCTGGTGGAAGCGGCGGCGCCAGCGGTGGAAGCAGCGGTGGTAATGCTGGTGGAAGTGGTGGTGCCAGCGGTGGCAGCAGCGGTGGTAGTGCTGGTGGAAGTGGTGGTGCCAGCGGTGGTAGCAGTGGCGGCGCTGGCGGCAGCACTTAGAGTTAAGTGTCAGTCTTGATGTACAAGTGGTAGCAGTGCAGAGAGAGGGTCGCTCTGCTTGCAACACAGCATTGCTAAGTGTCCTACAGTGCTGCCAAGTTTCTTCTTATAGCAGAGTAATATGTCCAACATTTGTTCCGGTTGCGACGACGCGACCACCTTACAGATCTATATAAACAGTATTTTTCCAATGATCATTCTTCCGAGTAACCCAGCAATATGTTAATATATTAAGTAACCTGCTAGTTTCAGATACATTTCCCCAATTCTGCAGCTAACATTTTTGGACCACAAGCAAGCTATTCAGATATGTATATCTGGAATGCAAAAAAAAAAAAAAAAAATTAAATTAAAAAATTATATTTGTTGTGATTTGATAATACATTTGCTTACATATCTTTAGAGTCAATTAGTCTTTTTCAACTGCCACCAGCAGAGGCTCACCATTTTGATCTAGAAGCTGCTTCCGAGAGTTGTTGCAAGGCCTAAGGGAAGACCGGGCAAAGTGAACAACTTAACTTAATAGCATTACTGCTGTAAGGTACAAGTCAACTGACACTAACACTTGATGGAATATATTACCTTACAGTTTGGTTGTTTAAAAAATAAGTCAAATAACTATTTAGAACTCACAACAACATACGAAAAATACAAACCTAAAATTCTTAGTGTAGTCCCACTTAGCTCTTGAGGCCAGGTAAAGTGGATAACATGCCCGGGCAAAGGTGACATACATTTAAACACAAGTCTAATTAAAAACAGTCACCGCAGAAATATGAGCTGTGGCCGCTGTAACTTGTACATGACTGCTGGCTCCACATAGTACACTGAGAGCATTGATTCCAACCTTCTTATCGTGGCTCCGAATAGTGTTCTTCACACACTTGGCAGGAAAACTTTGACATAGGAACCCTCCTGTTCTTTCTTGCTGGTTTCTCAGAAAATTGATTTTCTAGATTTCTGCTAACCATTCCCGCACTCTTTTGCACTTTTTTTTGTCGAATCTTTCTCTTTGCTGCTCTCTTACTGGAGTGCTAGTGAGAATTTTGTATCACTGTCATTTTCGTTCGCGTCTAGATTTATCCATAGACCTATAAGCTAATGGTATTGGACGAATAATATGTGAACTGCAAATAAATTTTGATGGTTTTTCCTAACATTGTGATTTGTTACTAGAGTACGATTTAGAAGTCCCTTCTTCAGCTACAAAAGAACCCAAAAGAGAAGACGAACTAGCAGCTTCGTTAGGACATTAGTGAGTATATGGAATAGCGACAGGATCTAATGTGATAGTCAGTGAGACTGGAAGATCAGTAGTAGACTTACCATTGCCAGAAGCAGGCCCATGATATGGAGAAAAAAGCACGGAACCTACAATACTAGCAGACTCTGAACCACATTCCAGAACTGTATTAGGCCTATCTGTTACAGTAGCTAGAGCATGATCAACATCAGAGAACACATGAGGATTATAGGGCCAAATTCCTGAACATCGAAACCACTAATTGTATTTTGAGCAGTTGCTACTCTCAAACATGCAGATAAAAACAGTTTAGCAACATTATACTGATTAACAAACCTTCCAGGATGGTTTATCTGGAATGTACAAATTGCCTGTTCAAAACACACTTTCAAAGATCCATAGACTGCGATATCTAGCGGCTTCATTTTGTGTGTCGTATGGGGTGTAAAAGATAGAAACAGAACATTATTTTCTTTAGCTAAATCTAAAGCCTCGATGTGTTTATGCGACTCATGACTATCAATAATTAGCCGGACGTTTTTGTATCGAGTTGGACGAATACGTTCAACAAAGAACTGAAGCCATTGATTAAGCCATTATCTATGTACAAGAAGTCTGACAGCCTCATGGAGCACCATCAAGTTGCCTTTCCTGCATGCGTTTTCTAGCAAATATAATAAATGGTGGGATAAAGGAACCAGATGCATTGTAGCAACAAACAGCAGTTTTCAGACTTCCCCTTTCGGTACTAGACGTTATTCCTACTTGATTTTTGCCTATTGTTGACATTATTTTTTGTGGTATACTAGACTAAGTTTGTATTTCCGTTTCATCTATATTGGAAATACGAGATGAAATAAGATCGTGTTTTTCTACTAGTTCCCACAGGAGTTCATAAAACCTAGTCACTTGTGGACGATTAAATCCTCTTGCTCTAGCGATAGAAGAAGGGTCTGGATAACGTAAAGATATAGTTGGATGCCTTTTCAAGAAACGTGACAGACATTCATCACCAGTTCTTCCATTTAGAAATGGATGAGAGATTTATTTCATTATTCTCTGCAAAATTAAAAGCAAATTTCTTGAACTCATCCCTTTATGAGATCATAGAATAAACCCTCCATGGTTTGTAGATATTCTACAAGCTGTTCTTCTTTTGTGCTATTAAATACAGTTCTAAATCTTCCTAACATTTTTTTCAGCTGATCCTGATTTTACATGCCGGTACAGAGTTACATTTGGAATGTTGTACTTAGAGGCTACAGAGTTCAACGTGCCAAATACGTCTTTCTGAATTGCTTTCTCCATGTCGCTTTCGTCCAAGCTACCCAGTGGTTTTTCGTGTGTATTTATAGACCATCTGAAATAACGACAGAAATAATATCAGTGAGTTGCGTCGACAGCATTTTGCAACCAGACTGATGCATAAATAAATTGTATTTTGAAATTTGTTACAGAGAGAAATAAATAATAACATAAATCCATGTAACAAAGTGAAATGAAATGTAAATTTCTCTAAATATTACGTTGGTTTTAATTAAACAAAATATGTCTTCAAACAACTTAATTATTTACTTCAATAACCATGTTTTATAGTTTTGGTTATTTTTTTGTTTGGATTATTTTGTTGTTTCAGTAAATTATTTTACAAACATTGCTCACTGTTGAATAATATAGTCACCGTGTGTCCCTATATAGTTTTAAATGTGTTGGAAGGACTTACTGGAAAACCCATTAAGGTTGAAAAAGAAGTTTTAAGCTGGGATTTGGAACACACAAAAAATTTACATAAACTAACATTTATTCACCTGATTCCTTAACCTAGTCTACAGGTGTAGCTATAGCTATAGCAAACGAAAACGGTTATAAATACACAAGTTGTGTTTTTAATGTTTGACGTTAACTAATATTTAACTGGGCACCAAGAAACGCATCATATATTTGTCGGAACAAGTAAAAAAAAAAAAAAAAAAAAAAAAAAAAAAAAAACGAAATAATCTGTAACACATTATTTCAGTAAAATGTAGAGGAGTAAGCTTAAGTTACAAACATTCTAATGTTTTCTTGAAATTAAATACAGTTTAACTCAGAATTTTCTCTCATCTATACAATAAACTATGCTCTTTGCTAGACATAATTAATTTTAAAGTTGTTTAATCAGCCCATTGTATTGAATAAAAAGCAGTGTTTGGACCAATATTATCTATGTTTAGTATGTTTGTAAGTTTGAATAATGAGGTATTTATCTTTCCCTTTTTCTGTACTCTACGTTCTATGGATGTTGTACTGTGTTTTGTAGTTTTGGTTTATGGTTGTGTGTGTTTTAAAAAAGGTGGTGTGATATCTAATTAAGGTGTTATTTTATATGAGATTTTGCAGTGTCTTCCTGTCTTCCTGTTTTTAAATAACTACACTCTCGTCTGAAGAGAATTTTACAGAACATTTATTGGTCCTCCGGTCCTGGATATGTGTGATCATGATCTTTGAAAGAACTGTGCAATGGGAGTGCATGACTGGATTTATTTACTCGGACATTCATATTTCGCAATGGAGTATGTCGAAGTAAATAAATCCAGTCATGTGTAATCAGCTGTACTAGTTAATCTGTGAATACCGTCGGGAGATGTTATTGTGCCAGCGTGTGTCTATATATGATACAGGTGAAATGGAAGCACTTTTAGCAAAGAAAAAGGTTTTCAAGGCAAATGTGACTCGTGCAGAAAAATCAGTTGAAAAAATTGCAATTAGTGATGCAGGTGCAATTACGGTACACATAAAAATAATAAAATTAATGATGGCGGAGATCGACAAATTATTAGCAAGCATTTGCCTTGAAGCAAAGAAGGATCAAAATACAATCTTCATGAAATAGATTTAGGCGAAGCTCAAGATCGTTCAACAATACTGCTTGTGAAATTAGCAGACGTAGAAGTAAAGAAAAATGAATGTAATTAAATAGAGGTAGTAGCAGCAACAGCAGCAGAAGTGAGGAAAAGTTACCTAAATTGCAGTTACCTGTATTTGACGGAAACCTTCAAGAGTGGTTATCGTTTATAGATTTGTTTGAGTCAGCTGTATTTGCATTACAAATTCGACTGGTGCACAAAAATTGCAGTATTTGAAAGGTTTGTTACAAGGAGAAGCAGCTGTACTCTTGAAATATTCAATTCATAAAAAACACATTTTGCCCGTTTTTACTGCTTGGGGGTTGAATTTCAAAAGATACTTAAACTGATTTTTGGGTAAGAAACATTGTGCAGTGAATACCAACTCTCTATCCCAAAGGATTCGATATAAATCGATAGTTAATCGGAAATACATTTAAGGTATTTTTACTCCCATAAATTTTGAATTTCGAAAAATCCTTAGATTGGTTAATACACATTTAATGTGTGTCCTATTAGTTTGTAAATCACGATGATAGGCCGTCGAATTCGAGCTCTATCGAAGTTTCTTCTTTCTTAGCCTTATATAGTTCACTCCTTTTTACCCCCTTACAGGTTGAATTTCGAAAAGAAAAAAAAAACCTTTGTAGTGCTTGCCTACGACCTGAGGGGAATCCACACAAAAATTTTCACTATTATAGGTTCAGTGGTTTCGACTGCAGTTTGATATGTCAGTCAGTGTTCATTTATATATATATATATATATATATATATATATATATATATATATATATATATATACACACATATGTATATATACATTTATATATACATATATATACATACACACACACACACTAGCAGTGCTCCCGCGGCTTTGTTCGCGTGTGTTACTCATAGGAGCAGGTAATATTTACTTTATTTGAAAAACATCTTTGTATACCAGATAGGTAGTTCAGTCATCAACTGTTAGGAAGACATATCTGCTAGCTGAGTTAACTCTGCAGAAGATAAGTAATTACAGCTGTCCACACGAATATCAGTCTTAAGTTTGTCGCTGCCACTACCAGCAATTTTTCCTGGGCCTTATTTATAGTCACATAAATTATGACGTTGTGAGGTAATTATAGACTCTTTATTGAAAGAAGGTAATGAATTAAATACGTTGTTTACGTGGTATTAAGACTGATATTTCGAGAGTTATAAACAACTGTACTGTGTAACGTCGAAGTTATTAACAAAAATTAATTTAATAAATGAAATATTAATTTTCTGAGCTGACAGAGGTTGTAAAAATACGCCTCATTATCACTGTAAAATGAAACTCCCGTACATTATATTTCTCGCTGGTCTTACTTGCTTTTCAGACCGCCTGCCTTGAAAGTTTACAATCTATGTTTTCTTCTCAATAATTAAGATACCTCACAAAATAAAAAACTTGCATTACTTGTTTAGGTATTTCCGTAAGCATCACTCTAATGCAAACACCACCCCAATATCTCTATTGGTTATGGTAAGTATCATCGACTGACAGAAAATAAATGTTATGCCTTTCATCCCTATAGATGTCGAAATTCGAAAAATCTAATTTCACGTCTTAAATATTTGTTCAAAAATTCAAGCGAAGTGAAAATCACGACGATAGCCCTTTCAGTCGATCCAAAATCGATCATTAATTAAAAATCATATATCACTCGCATACAGTACTGAGAGTTAGAATTTTGAAAAATCTAAAACCTTTTTACTTCCATTTACGTTATCATCATCCTGAAACAAAAATAAACTGAAAATCTCGATGAGTTCGATATATATAAAAGATTTATCTAAATTACATTCCAGGTCTTTTCACCTCCTAAGATACTGAATTTCTAAATACCTTTGTATCACATTTTAGACTACTTTACTGGTGATTCACGAACGTGAAAAACACAATAGCCACTAGCGTATATTTGGGGGCTCTAGTACAAACTCCTATTTCGGGTCCAAAATGAACCCTCAGAACTCCTTTTCCCTAAAACCCCCAAATATACACTACTCTAAACTAAAAATCAAATTACTTTTTTTTATAACAAAAAAAAGTTTCTAAAATTTTTAATTTAAAAAATAAATTATTATTTTAAAAACGAGCGTTTAATTTTTTTAAACACTAATGAAAAAATTTTTTTACATAAATAAACGCAAAACAAACTACAAGATAATAATTTGTAACATCTGGAACGAATTTAAATTAAAAAAAAAATAAATGTTTATAAAAGAGAAAAAAACAAAAGTATTGAAGAACAATATATTAAATGTGATACATGTAAAAAATATTATGAACTATCTTTAATAATTAATAATTTAAGAAATAAAATACACAAAGGTTTACCCAAAAAAATATCAGCGTAAAGTAAAAACAAATGTTTGGGAAATATTTAAATTTTCGGAATATATAATTACAAAAGAAAATCGTCCACGAGAAAAACGAATTGAAGGTGAAATTTGTGGAATTTATTATAAGCCACATCTATTTGTTACTCATATAAGAAATAAAAATCATAAAAAATGTGAAGATTGTAATGAGAAAACTGTTGAAAATGCATATTCTTTATTAAATAAGAAAGCGTTACAAGAAGATATTCAAAATAGTTTCTACAAAATGTTTGAATTTATGATTTTAGAGATGAAGAGACATGACATTATAAATAATGTTATTGAATAAAACTTGTTCAAAAATTATGCAATATTTTAAAGTCTAATTAAGTATTTTATATATAAATAAGCGCAAAACAAATTGTTAGATAATAATGTCAAATTCTTGGAATATATTTACTTAAAAAATATATATTACTGAACGAGCGAGTAGAAAAACTCGCGAAAAACCAGTTAAATGTAATGTTTGTGATTTATATTATAGAATTTCTAATAAAATAAAATATTTAAAAAAAAAAACATGAAAATAATGTTGAAGTTATTTGTAAGAGCTGAAATGTAATGTTACAAGCTTGCGGGCTAGGTACGTTTGGGGATGGAGGTCTTTGAAGAAAATAAAGCTAATCTAGTTTATTTACAACTGTATATACAAAAAAATCTATGTCTATAAAGATTTATCACAATAAATGGCAAACAGAAGATATACTACTATTTACATAAAGGATGAAAAAAATTCATCTACACAAGTTCTCTGTATATAGAAAGGTTAGTAATAACTCACAATGGTGGACCCAAAGAAATAATACCACAGACTCTTTCTGGCCTAGAATCACCTTCTTCCTACTACTTGCTGCTGTCCCACTCGCTGGACACCCTCGAACAGTCATCGCAATCCAATACTTGTCACTATCACTTGAGATCGCATCAGACACCTGCCAGCAAAAAATCTCCCGCTCCTGCTGCAGCTCCCCCTTATATACCCACACCTACATCTCGAATTATCTCGGCAAGTCTCTGTTCTCCAACCTCCTGGAAAGATGTCGCTTCAAAGTCAAGCACCACCCCGAGAGATAAAGAGGGAACAGGATCATTCCATGTCACGATATTTTCCCTTGGTTACCTGATACTGGGTGCAGGTGGTTATCATGGAGTAATACAATCCATGCGGCACCCGAGGAGGCCTTTTAGCACTGCCGCCACTGTATTGTATTTCGCCGCCCTGCCCGACAGCCACGGCGCCGAGGAGTGAGTGGGAAGGGGGTGCCCTAGCTCCACCACCACAGTATCGTACTACACCGCCCAGCCAGACAGTCGCGGCTCGCAACACTGCCCCCTCCTCAAGTCTGTTCGTCCCGAGCAGACACAACAGACTCTGGTCCACCATAGACAGCCAGTCTATCAATATGCACAACCTTGGGTTTTCTTCTCCGAGAGCCCTTGCGAACTATCCGGAAGACCACATCATTTATCTTCTTGACAATCTGGTAAGGGCCTTCCCAGCATTTCTGTAGTTTCGGACAGTATCCTTTCCGTCGCTGTGGGTTATACAGCCACACCAGCTGTCCTTCTTGAAATGTCCTTTCAGGTCCCCTCCGATCATACCTCGTTTTCATCCGG
>PNEQ01083504.1:84883-96218 GCA_003012365.1 Medauroidea extradentata | reverse complement strand
ATTATATTTACTGGTTTTCAAGTTTTGTATGAAGTAAAAATATGCAAATTTTGACTTTGAAGTGACATTACGGGAAAACTAGATGAGCTAATTTTTTTCCGTTAGATATTAATGTTCTCTGAAGTAATGTCTACAGAACTAACACTATTTTATACAAATATAAAATTATGAATTTTTCCCCACTTGAACGCCCTTAAGGCGACGCGGCATTTGATGCGCGCTTCAAGGTCGACCTACCGCTCAGTCGCTTTCGAGCCTCTCACGTGCGGAGAAAATATGCCCTTATAGGAGCGGTTCAGCCAAAATATTTATTCATTTATTGATTTTAAAATTTGTTCAATCTATGGTTTGTTATGTAGATACACGCTGTGACAATTTTTTTACTCTTAATGGGCATTTATAACTTTCATAATTTTTCTATAATGACATGTCGAAGTCCAAATTTGCATAAAATGGTTTCATGCTAGAAAGGGAAACCAACTATCTCACTGTAATGAAATAGTTGACACTGAAGAACAGTGTCACAAACAGCCAAATCGGTATAAAATCAGCATTACAGTATATTTTGTATTTGTTTTAAATAATTTAAGAAAATTTACAGTTTTTAAATTAATATTTCAGTAATTTAAAAAATAATAAATATAGTTCCGTGCTGTTTTTATATAGGTCTTGAGGTAGCCTGTGACACTTTTCTTCAGTGTGAATTATTCCATATCGGTAAGTCCACCACGCTGCTTTTGTATGATTACAAGACAAGCGTTTAACACGCTTCGACAGCATGCAGACGCGTATAGGTCATTCGAAATAAAGTGAGCACTAAAAATTAACTTTTGAAAAATATCACTAGCCGTTACTGCATGTAAGTCAACATTAACTACAGGTCCCATACTGCCCGCGTGGTTGGCAGCGAAATTACGCAATATAGTTCCGAGTGTCTTACTAACTAAATACAACAATACCAAGCCTAAATTAACCGAAATCGACATAATTGTAATTTTATATATTAAATATTTTTTTTTAATTGTACTGTATGGATTCATACTGACTACACAATTTATTTTACAAGTGCAAATATTAAGTGACGTGTCCAGAGAGGTTAGACATGTCCCGCCGTTAGCCGTTACGCACAAAAAGATGCAAATTGGCTGAAAATAGAACTTCAGAAGGGCATTTTTAAGTGCTCGCTGTATTCCGAACCGCCTATAGCAACAATTCAGCATCGATGTGCCACACTTTTTACTCCAGTCCGGTCAAATCGTATAACGAAAGACACGTAAATATTATATTGGTGTTTGCCAAACCTTGAATGATTTCCTCTATAAATTATTACTCTTTCTACTAATATACAATTTATCGGTAAGATTTATATTTATAACATAAAACAGTTCTATACAAGTTTTTACTTTTGACATGCCATTAGACGAAAACTATGAACACTAAAAATTCTTTATTTCAATTAAAAATTTGTGAATATGTGACTAAAAATCGAAGAAAATGTCGTTCAAATGTAAAAATTACTAAAACAGTTACATTTTTGTGTGAAACTGCCTTTCTCTCCCACCGCCCTCTGAATAGCCACCCTGCACTAGGAGAGAAGCAAGCAAGGACAGCGGAAATGGCAGAACATTCCTTCAGTCGCGCGAGGGCATCCCCCGTGTATGTGACAGAGTGTTAGCGTGTCGCTGGGGATGAAAGCGAGGCTCCTGCACGTAACTGCCAGGTTGTGCGTGCACTCGGTCGTGTTTAACTCCGCCGTGACACGGGAAACCCGAGTGGATGTGCGGCCAAAGGGCTCGTTGAGGCCCCGAGCATTGGAACGACAGTTCGTGGCCGGCGCTCCAGTGACGACATATGACACGCACCTGGCTACCAGAAGACACACGAGCCTCTTTAGAAGCTGACCGTGAGGGCAGTGTCTCTGTGAAAGGGGCATTCTTGCCGACTCAGAGAAAGTGAGGGTTGTAGGCTACAGACTTCATGTTCATTAAGGTCATTTTTTATGTTGTGTTGAGTAGAAGGTAGTTTTAAAATAACAAAACATACAATTAATTATCTCTTCAGAGAACACAAAAATTACGAAATTCTTTATAACTAAAATAGTGCTTAGAACACTACCACCAGACTGCTTTTGTATGGTTGTACGAGTGTTTGACATGCTTCGACAGCATGCAGACGGATACCAACAATTCAGCATCGATACAAAAAAAGACTTGAATGGTTTCTTATGTAAATTATTATTCCTTCTACTAATACACAATTTAATGTTCACTTTTTTGTTAGGTGTGATATGATAGTATCTAAGACAGTTCGGAGCTGAAACATTATTGTACAATTTTTAAGTTCAAAACGCCTCTTTCATTTTATATATATTTACGTATATGGTTGTATGGCAGAAATTTTACAATTATTCATATTGATGCGATAAATTAGAAGATAAGGGATAATAGGACATTTGTATGTGGAAAAATATTTTACTACAATTCTAAATATTTCTAGAACAGCACAGTGTGGAGTAATGTGAACTACTCGCTAACCGAAAGTTCACATATATCCACCAATATTGCTGTCGCTTTTAGTAGTGTCACTGCGCTACACTTTATAACAATAGCATACAGGTATCTACAAAAAACGTAGCTGCTAAAACAAGCACGATCTTCCAGTTTAAATACCTCCGCAACATTCTTCCAACATGAATTCAGAAGGCTGAACAGTGTTAGTGGAATACTTTTCCACGCTAGTTTTTCTTTACTAAATTTCCTTCAAAAAGTAATGATCAGGCACACGCACATAAAACGTAACGTGCCGTAAGAAATCATTCATTTTAGACCATTAATATTTGATCAGAATACACACAATAAATTGAATATATTATATAATAAACTAAATCCTAAAAATTAAGTTTAAAGTTTACTGCAGTTCATTTATTTGAATGACTGAATGAATGAATACACTATACAGACCTAAAGAAATACGCGTAGCGAAATGCGACAGGGAAACTAGCCAAGACTGCTGTAGTTAAGACAATTACAGCTCAAGCCTGTCACATTATTATATGGATCTGTGAAAACGTGTTACATGCAGGAAAAATGTATACGCAGATATCAATAATATGACATCACTAGGTGGAAATCAGACCACAGTTACATATTGTTTCTCCATTTTGTGCTCAATTATCCATTCTGTAATTATTAAAAAATTTTTGTGCACTTTTTGTGCCTTCTGAAACAAGTCATACATAGATATTTTGTGAATATATAATAAATTGTAGATTTACAATACTTAAGTTCACGGTTATTATAACTAGAATGCATATCTATGATACGCTTCCAAACAGTAACTTATATTTTAAGTTATCCTTGGACAACCAATTTAGGTTTCAACTAAAATGTTATTGTTAAGAAAACATTTCTCTCGTTTTAGAATATTACTTGTGAATTAAGTGACTTCGAGAGTTGCTGCTACATAATTAGATCTGACGACCTCACCGAAGCTCGATTGACTCAAGATATTACTTCATGATAATACAGCCGACAAACCAACTGTAAACGCCAGTTGATACATTTAACCCTTGAGAATCCTTTAAATTGCTGACTACGTTTTTATCGTAAGGATAATCCAACATTTAAAAGTGAATTGTTAGGTAATGTGAACTTAGTAATAAAAAAGGTCCTCGTGTAGCGACTGTCTTTTGAATCATACTTTTCGAGCAAAACTCGCGTGACGTTTTGGTGTGGTGACACAGAGTCTGTGTAGGCAACACTGCGTACACGAGTGTCTGGTATATTCCGCAGTGCCGCACATATGACGGCGGACATTCACTGTAAATATCACCAACCGTATTTTACATAGTTCACATAACCGCAACCATCACTTTGTTCCTGGCTGAATTTGAGTGTGTTTAAAAAAAAAAGTTAAACGTGCATGTGAAATATTTCGTCGGTACAATGCACGAAGTTATACATTTAAACCATTTGTGTAATTCTGGCACTACTGAAAAGTGTAAGGGAGCCGATATTGTAGGTAGGTATATGAAGCCCTGAAAATATTCGTTTAATTTGTGATCCAACCAACCACTGCAATGTTTGTGCAGGTTGTACAAATCCAGTCCGATTGTAAGAGAGATATGTTTTATGTTGCATCGTGTTTTGTTTGTGACGTCATTTTCTGTCCGGCCCAGTCTGCACGTCCTATGTCATGCTTTATGTTCGTGTTACTTGTGCGTTTGTGACGACTACACGAATATCAGACCGCCCCTGGCAATCCCAGAGAGTAGTAGTAATTTATCAATAAATTTGTGGTATTATGCGTTGTGTTGTAACGGGAAAACATATCCTTACAAAGGCCGTTACCAATAGCAGAATGTCATCTGTTAAAATATGCAGAACAAAATACACGCCAGCCAACTGCCAGAACGGCATAAATTTAAGAGTTTATTACCAAACACCAAATTATATATAGTGTCATGCGGAGAGCTAATTTTAAATTAATGAAAGGCGTACTTATCTGTAAACACGAAAAAAAAATCAATATTTAAGAGACAAACAATGAATAATGTTTCCCAAAATATTAGGCTCTAGGCGCAAAGTGGAGGGCTCGGAAACACGATATTTCTGAGACGTATAATTTACTCAAAACGTTTTCATAAAATAAATGTATTAACAAATACCTTTCAATCACTTGTACGTCAAAGTGGTAAGAGTGTGGAGTTATTTTCTTTGTTATTGCTTTTTGTTTCACTGAGACACTGTTTGTGTAGGTCTTTCCTCTGCAAGCTCGCCATTTCGTTAAACATGAACAAATAGCAAATATGAAGTTCTACTGTCAAAATATCTTCTAAAAAAATTACGTATTTTCAATCAAGACATACACACACATATGGTGCCTCAAGACTCTGAGGAGTCCCTCTTATAAAATAAAATTTGATAACATATTATTATTTTCCTTTCCTGCCAGCCGTAAGCAAAGCCACGATCGTGTGGTGAAAATATTTATATACAATTTGGTTCCAATGCCTTATGTGCACATATGCAGCTCTGTTTCATGGTCAGTGATAGGATGTTTTAACTAACACTAGTCTTGGGGTTTTACCGACTAATCTATGACGTATGGTGTCACAATAACATAGTTCTGTTTGGTGCAGTAAAATGAGAGACGTGCCTGAATAAAAACACGCTGCTAATAACCATGAAGCACGGCTGCTGATGTGCACGTAAAACAACGAAACCAAATGTGCAAAAATCTTTGCGTGACATCACCTTGGCTCTACGCATAGACTAAGCTTATGTAACCGATTCTTGAAACTGTTAAGAAGACCGAACATAATTTGCACTATATCACTGTACCCTCAATGACCTTGTCTAATACAACTGAAGCTACTAGATATTTGAAACTATTTTTAAAATACGTTTATTACACACAATACGAAATTAATTTCACGTAAGCGAAACTTAACATACACAAATATAAGCTAAGTGAAGTTTACAGGACTCTGCGATTTCTTTTTCATGAGTCATACATAAGTATAAATTCACACAGGAAATGTTCGTGTCACTTCTAAAAATTTATTTTATGGCCATAAAATCTGGTTTATAAAAAAGGTTTTAAAGTGCTACATTGACTCATGAGATAGACTGCAAGCATTTCGCTTTTTTGTCTCGTATTCATTAAATGTTTTTTATCAGCAAGGAAAAAATGCATTAATTCGCTTTATTACCAATTTAACAAGCTTACAACATTGTACAATTTTTCCACATGTGTTTAAACCTCACACACACACAATTTCTATATACTTTTTATATAATTCCAAATGTTCTGGTCCGTATCCTCCTTTCATGCCAGTATCAAAATTAATTAATTAAAAAACTGTCATAAAATGAAAAGTATTTTTTCTGTACTAAGATATATTTGTATATAATTAATCTCGGGTGACGGAATTTGGTAAATTTAGAGTGAAATACAAGGGATGAGAGATAGGTGAGTAGGTTAAAGTGAATTAATACTCCTTTCTTTCCCTAATTACAGTACCTAAAGCAACTCTTAGTAACGTTTAGTAATGTGAGGTGATTATGTGTAATATATAAACATTTTACCGGTTTACTTAACGTGGCTTGTCACTCGTTTACAAAACAGCTTCCAAAAATTTACATAGATAATGGATCCCTTACAGCTAAACTGTATACAATGTGTAAACAGTACTGAGAGTTTCACCAGTACTCTGTGAGATACTTCCCCAACTCACTTTGTAAACATCGCAATACGTTAGCATTGTTTGTGTACAAGACTGCTAACGTAAGTATGCATGCCTTTGTTCCCAAAATAAAATGTATAGCAACATTATCATTGTTGATGTATGGGAAACAATTTTACGATAACCATTTTATTAAGCATTCTATATAGCGGTGTGGTATATTTACGTATAAGTTCTTAGAGTTTAGTTCTTGTATGGCTGACCTGCGTCCTATTCATTACGACTCAGCGGTGGTGTCTAGTTAAATTTATTTGCACCGAGAGAACACAGTAGTGAGCAAACACTGCTGTTTCTTGCAACTGCTCATCACACACCGTAGGATATTGCAAGGATTAACACATTCTGTTCATGCAAGTGCATGGTCGATCAGTACCTTCCTGAAAATTATTATTTTGCAAAATATAATGCATTTAAAGCATCGTTCCCACAATGTTATGTGTTGCCACTAATACGATAGACATTCCAAACGCAAGGTCGTGTGTAGGAGGCATACATTACACGTACCGGAAAATGCATAGTGATTGAGGAGCCAACTTTGAACACTTTCTGTCAGTGGCTGTAAAGGTTTGCACAGCTTTGGTGTGTGAGTAATCGAAATAACATTCAATAATTTTCACATTGGTTATCATGGAAGATACACCCCTAGGGCTATTTCTCCTCAAGGTATTTTCGTCTTACATTTGACCAATCGAAGGGTAAATAAGTGGTTAAATGCTCACCATGCATTCGAGAGGACCGGGGTTCATGTTTCTCCTCCAGCCGTCCTGATTTTGCTGTCCCACAGTTTTCTAAAATCGCTCCGTCCAGGACACTTATTTATCGCGGAAAAATTCGACTGTTTCCTAGGCTTGAATATATCTGTCCATTTGTGACAATATTCTTTAGTTATTGGCGTTTTCCAATTTCACATGGCCAATGTCAACTGTAGTGCTACACTACTCAACGTTTGTGATTCGTAACCATACTTCAATCATACAAAGCGCACGTTTGTGGAAAATACGCTGATATAGGCGGATCGTAATAAAGTGAGCACTCAAAACAGCCCTGCTAAAGTTCTATTTTCAGACATTTCGTATCTTTCCGCGACTAACGGTTAACGACCGTTTATATATTCTAGCCTCTCTGGACACATTACAATTAGGTTCCGCGTGTAAGATAAATTGTGCAGTCAGCATAAATCTGTACAGTTTGTCGAAAATGTTTTCTTAACTATAAAAAATACAATAATGTATATTGCGATTGCTTTTATTGTAAAAATTGTATTTAAATAAGAACCTTTATGGAACTACATTGCGTAATTTCGCTGCCAACCATACAAGCAGCAAGGCAACTAAAATGTTGAATTATATGCATATATTTCTCATAGGTTAAACTTTTAGTGCTCACTTCATTCCGAATGATCTGTACGAAAAATTCTCGCGATTTCATGTGACAGTGCCTTGGTCGATTTTCCTGCCCATTTCTTCAGTGTCCCTCTTATAATTCCGTGAAACAAGCATACGAGTGATGACCTACAATCGTACGACGCATCCCGTATTCGCGAGTTGCCACTCTCTCCCGGAATTCGCGAATGCTGCCAGTGCGACAGAAGATAAATTCTGTCGACGACACTGGTGGCGTAGTTCTCATCGCAGCCGAGAAGTGAGTGTTGAGGAGATGTAACTCTCGCGGGAGAGCGACGGCTGGTCGGAAAGGGGGGTGGGGGGCTGACTAGAGACTGCGGTGTTTCTCGACGGGGCGGACAGGTGATGGATGGACCGCACCTTGCCTCGCCCTCGACGACAACTGCAGCGACTCTGCGGGAAATTGTCTCCGTCGCTCGGGCCCGGCCAGCCCCGTCTTCTGCTCCCTCGAGTTACTACAAAATACATCAGAACAGAAAACTGTACGGCAAGAGAAGAAACTGTGCTGTACTCTTCTGGTGGATACGTACAATCGATAAGAACGTACGTATTGTAAAATAGTTTCCCATACATCAACGACTGTGTTCCTTCAAACATTTTTTTTAGTAAACTGTAAAATGTATAGTGGTGTTACCAGACTTGTTCGTTAAGAGTCCTCAACATTTGCTTACTTACGAGCTGAAATAAGGTAAGTACCGAATATTGTGTTTGGGTTAGGAGTGAGAGAGTGAGAGAATTTGGTCAGTGCCCTACGTCGAGGTCTTTAGTGCTGGTGGGGGGTGACATGGGGTGGATTTGGAGCGGCGCCGGAATGAAAGGTTGGGGGAAACGGGAAATCCCCCAAAAAACCCTACCCAGCGCGGCTCCCAGTTTGGTTTAATAATTTCCATTATTACTTATAAAGCTTTTCTATATATATATATATATATATATATATATATATATATATATATATATATATATATATATATATATATATATATATATATATATATATAAATGAAAGCTGACTGATTGACTAACTGA
Organism: Medauroidea extradentata; assembly: GCA_003012365.1. Lineage (NCBI taxonomy): Eukaryota > Metazoa > Arthropoda > Insecta > Phasmatodea > Phasmatidae > Medauroidea > Medauroidea extradentata. Next base: position 87,542 of record PNEQ01083504.1, on the reverse strand, counting down.
CTGACTAACTGACTGACTGACTGACTGACTGACATATCAAACTGCAGCCCAAACCGCTAAACTTAGAATCGTGAAATTTTTTGTTGGGGTTCCCCTCAGGTCGTAGGCGAGCACTAAGAAGGGGTTTTTCGAAATTCGACTTCTGAAGGGGTGAAAAGGGGTGAAATGTTTTTCCGAAGAAACGTCGATAGAGCTCGAACCCGACGGCCTATCATCGTGATTTTTACTTTAATAGGAAACTCGTAAAAATGCATATTGGCCAATTTAAGGATTTTTCGCAATTTAACATCTAAGGGGGTGAAAGACCTTAAATGTGTTTCCAATCAACTATCGATATCTATCGAACCCTTCGGGATAGAGAGTTGATATTCACTTCAAAATATTGCTTACGTAAATACCCAAAAAGTAGTTTTGGTTTTTTTTTTGAAATTCGACCCCCAGGCAGTAAAAAGGGGCAAAATGTGTTTTTAATGAATCGTCTTTATCTTTGAAACACAATTCGCTATCGTCGTGATTTTAACTTTAATTGGTTACTTTTACAAATGTCTATGACAGGACTCAAAATCGTTTCGAAATTCTTTATATAAAGGGGTGAAAATACGTGAAATGTGTTTTAGATTATCCTTCCATATCTATCGAATCAATCGAGATATCGTAGTACTCTTTGCTTTAAATTGGTGCTTTTGTAAATATCCCAAGTACCATTTAAAATATATTTTCCGAATTCGGCCCTAAATGGGTTAAAAATGGGGTAATATGAGTTTTCGACTCACATTCGATATATATCGATCCCATAGTTTTTTATATAGAGACGTGATTTTTGTTTAGGATTGATGCTGACTCAAATACCTAAAAAGTGATTTCAGGAATTTTCGAAATTCGCCACCTAAGGACGTGAAAAGGGGTGAAAAGTGGTGAAAAGCGTTTTCAATTAATCGTCGATATATCTTGAACCCAGCGGGCTAATGTTGTGTTTTTTACGTCCACGAGATACCAATAAAGTATCCTAAAACGTGATTGAAGGGTTTTTCGAAATTTACTCTCTTAAGTGGTGAAAAGACCTTGAACGTGTTTTAGATAAATCCTCGATATCTATCGAACCCGTCGAGATATAAAATTAATTTTTGCTTCAGGATGATGATTACAGAAATTATTGCAAAACGGTTTTCAGATTTTTCGAAATTCGATTTCTGAATACTGTGCAGGGGTGATATGCGTTTTTTTAGTGAATGATCGATTTTGTTTCGACTGAACGGGCTAGCGATGTGATTTACATTTCAGTTGGATACTTACACAAATGTCTAAGATTTAAATTTAAAATATTTCGAAGTTCGACACCCAAAATGGTGAAAAAGCACAAAATTTGTTTTCCATCAACCCACGATATCTATCTAAGAAGTAGCGATATTGAGGTGTTGTTCGCTTCAGAGTGATGCTTACGTAAATATTTAAAAAATATGTATGTAATTTTTTTTCTTTATAAGAAACGTGATTATTAAGAATAAAACTTAGTTTGTCAATAATCAAGGTAGACGATCCGAAAAGCAGGAACAAGCAGCGAGAAACAACTTATACTGGAGTTTCCCTACAGTAACCTATCGAGACGTGGTGTTGTACAACCTCTATGAGCCCAGGACACAGATATTTTAATTTTTCTTTCAATAAATTTTATTTTCATGAATTATTTCGACGTTACGTGACGCAGTTGTTTGTCACTCAGGTCTAAATTCCGGGAGGTTCTGGGCTCGAATTCCGTTAAAAACTGCGTGCAAACGTTCAATTCTGACACACAAAAACTACAAGGCACATCGAATTAGTGCAATTTACATGTAGTCTTTAAAAGGGGTAAAATTGCAGTTCGCTTTCCGCTTAGGTTCCTCTACAATTTCAGCTGACATATCGTCGGTATACTGCCATAAGTGATTAAGTCATAAATGCTATTTCGTTTAAAAACTGTAGTAAATTGTAGATATTAACAAAAATTTGGTATGTCACTATACTGTGACACAACAGTACGAAACGACGAATAGACTTTAAACTTGGGCAGTTGTTCGTGAACAACATATACATATTCCTAGCATTTTTATAATTTTATCTCATTTTGGCATTGTCACTTTTGGCAGTAAAACGACGATATATCATCTCACTAATCTCATGTTTGGAGCACCAAATACGTTTCCGCGAAACCTTTACCCACTGAAACTTTGTAATGTCAATAAAGTTAACGTGAATATTTTGAAAATATATAATTGTGGGCACCGTCACCAATGGTTGTGCATAGGGTAAACATATGTTTCTCATTCGATTAACCTCTTACCATAGGTGTCTGTAACTACCCCACAACGTCAAATAGGCAGGGCTATAAATAAGGCCCAGGCGAAGTCGCTGTTAGTGGCAGGGACAAACGTAAGACTGCTTTTCGCGTGGACAGCTATAGCTACTTATCCTGCTGCAGAATTAGTTCAACTAGCCGCTTGGACATTCTAACAATTGATGACTTAAGTACCAATCTTGTGTACAAAGAGGTTTTTCAATTAAAGTAAACAACGAATAATACTCGCGAGCAAAGCCGCGGGGGACTGCTAGTATATATATATATATATATATATATATATATATATATATATATATATATATATATATATATATATATATATAT
>PNEQ01083504.1:46576-84783 GCA_003012365.1 Medauroidea extradentata | reverse complement strand
ATGTGTAGCTAGTTCAAAAGAAAAATAGACTGTACCACGGCGCTGTCTAACTGCGTTAGTACCTACCAAATAATTGCCGCACGCTCGCCAATGGTATTGGCATAAAGTCCTCCAGTATTAATGTTTTAGTTTACACTGCTTCCCAGATTATCAACGCTCCTTTCCCGTCGTATGTCTCGGCTCATTAATACGTAATAAGAACAGAGTGTTCACAGTTGCCATCGTAAAAAAAAATACATATGAAAATAGGTCTAATTCTTCCTACATCGAGAAGAATGTCTTAATTAACAAAATTATAATATATCCGACAAATATTTTTTTACTAAAAAACACACTTATGGGAAGGAAAAAATATATTTTATTTAACTATTAACATCTGCGAAATAGTTGGGTTGCAAATTCATGTTTGAAAACAAGTATTAAGTTAAATAACAACAAACTTATTTGCTAATAAAAAAAAGTACATATGCAGCCTTTGTACTACGTGTAAGAAAGAAAAAAAAATCATTTAAGAAAAATTGAATAAAAATAAGCATTAAATATTTTTTTTCAAACTTACCTTTTTTTGTAAAGTAAAATTTCAAAATCGTAATCTCCAAAGCCTGTTTTTTTTTTATCCCTTGTAGTTTGAAACCCGTTTTTACTTCACGGCGAAATTAATTTGTTAAATAGGAATAGTCCAATTTGTAGGCTTTATTTATTCCATATTTGGCTTTACGTACAATTTTTTTAATTAAAAATTAATATTACGATAAAGGTTTAAAGTCGTTCCTGTACTAGAAGTTTGTCTTTAATAAAACTTGTCGAAATTAAATGTTAATTTACTGTAGTGATTTTAGGTTCATACAGCGTCAAAGACATTTCACATAATCACTTAGGTCTCGCATTTTCTATAATGTTGAGTGAATGAAAACTTTTGGTCAACACTTAGCATTTAGATTTAACGCGGGGGTGAGGGGTGACAAGAGGTGAGTAAAGTGCAGCACCAGAACTTAACAGTGGGGGAAACTGGAGACCCGTGGCATCGTCCCGCATGCTACAATCCGGGGTCGGACCCCGCCGGGAATCGAACCCAGGTAGCCTTGGTGTGAGGCGAGCCACTGCGCCAACCTCGGGCCCTAGTTTTGAGTTGAAATTTGTAAGTTCCGTTATTTTGACTTGCTATACAGTTTTATTAAATGTATTTAGAAGCATATTATACATTACTCTTATTTTGTCGCTAAAATTACAAAATCATTTTTAGTGATTTTATTAAGCATAAAACGAATTTCTCGTGTGTAGATTTATAAACAAAATATTCGAGTTGCTGTTATCTAATGTTTTGCTGCTAAGCGTGAGGACTTTATAAAAGTAACTACAGCGCTTACCCAATCAGATTTCTTACATTCCTTTTTCCCCCAGCGAAACATAATATTTTGATTAATTACTAAGGCCTCCACTTTTTATTTATTTATTTAATTTTATACACGACATATTCAGCCAAAGGACGTTTTACAAATGTACGTATTTTAATAACTAATCACTATGATTAATTTTAAAAGTGCCTATATTATGAAAATTAATTATCTTAGATCTTAATGTAAAATATAAGTTAAAACTGACCTCACATAACAAAAATTTAGTTAAAATTTATTGAGTATATAATTTGCTGTTTTCTTTAGAAGAAAATTGTTCTCTGTCTTAAGTCAGCAAATGGTTTCTTCGTGATATTTACTGTAACAAATAACGACTCAACATTATTTAAAAACATATAGGCCTACATTATCAAAATTGCTGGCGTTCATGATCATATACTAGGAATTACAGCAACCTACAAATTTTTCGAGCAAATGACTTCGGTATAATTTTAAAGATATTTGCGTGCCTTAATGAAAAAATTATAATTAAAAATATTAACAAAAACCTTTTATGTACATCGCATATTAATTTCAAGCACAGCAGTGCAATGATTCGCTTTAATCGTTGGGTGAAATATTCCCAACGGTTAATTTTATAAAACGTCTAGAAATGAGGAGAAATAGAACTGTGACTCTCAGATATAACAGATCTTAAAAAAATCCATGCAGCGAAACACTGTCGCCTTGCAAGCCAGCTACTTCGGAGAAGTATGTGTATGTATATATATATATATATATATATATATATATATATATATATATATATATATATATATATATATATATATATATATAGTTCCAACAAACACGTCCCAGTCGGCAGGTGATAAATTTGAAGATTTTTCTATTCCTGGTTTCTGCGTGCACAGAGGGAGATATCATGTCCACAAATTTTTACCTGTCACAAAACGAATAAAAATTCAAAATGTTGTGCAGACACAAAAACATCACATGCAGATTTAATTAATATAAGATGAGCAACTGGTAAACAGTTTGTTAAACCTACGTAAGTCACATTAACTAAACTAATATCTGTCACCGCGTTAAGGCCCGGCTACAAAAGATGTCGCGATACAAAATGCATTACGTAAGCTAATTCCGACGACTACAACGAACTTCACGCGTTATTCTGGCGTATCGCGTTAAACGCATTGCGGTAAAATATGGTGAACTTACAAGTTTTAGCGTTTAACGTTTGCCGCCAACCAGTCAACGCATTCTACGTCATAATCGTAAAAGTCAAATTGTGTTTATTTTCTGCACGTTAAGTAGCTAAATTACTCCTTAGGTACATCGGAAACACGGGGAAAAAAGTAAACAATGCCGGCATCGATACGTTGTTGCTCAATGATTAGCAACTACAAGTCTTACTATATACAATAATTTGGACGTTTAAAATATTTTCTGACATTCTGAGTTACATAATTAGTAACGTTAGCATTTTGATGGAACTGCGGTCACTAAAGTCAGCCAAGCAGATTGTTTCGTTTTCCCAAAACGAAGCCCAAGTTACGTGTGTTGTATGTGTGTGTCATGGCTGTGGTCGGGACGTACAAATTATGTACATTGATTATTTTTTTGTAAAATTGTTTGTTTGTAACTTGATTGAGAGTCGTTTACTGGGTTTCGAGAACACGTGCTATACAAAGAAACGGTTACAAGATCAGTATAGGATACCAAACCGTTGAGTCGACTTTATGGTTTTGGTTTGTTCGTGCGATGTATTACGGTGGATTTTTCTCGTCGTAGATCTCTTTATGTGATTCGTGATTTTAGAAGAATATTTAACATGTGTTTTCCATTAAACGTTGTGTAAAATTATCCATAGATTACCTTTACGCTCTACACGATATGTACCTTTAACTAGGAAATTCGCGAAATTTCTTGACTGAATAGTTTTACTTCCTTAGGCTTACATGGAAAATATATTGGTAAATAAAATATTTTCCTTGGCAAATAGCATGTTATAGAATAAGGCAGGCCTACTAACAAAAATTTCATTGAAATGTTGACACGAGTACAGTAACATAATTATAAACTTAGGTTCGGCATAGGCCTACTTTGCGACTACAAGGGGTGACTGTATTGTATTTGTGCGGCTCGGAACGGCTTTGTATTTTAAACTTAATTTTTCTTATACCTCTTACTTGTTTACAAAAAAAAAAGTAGTTGTGAAAACCATTTGTTTGCTATATGATAACTACCCCATATAGGTGCAAACTGCAATCCCATTTGTAATATACTATCACCAGCTGCAGACGAAGGAACATAACATTTGCCATTCACATAATTTAGTATTTATAAACTATCTTATTTGAGCTTTAAATAATGTCTGAATCATTATTGGGTCTCGCTATTTCAGATCCAGGGTAAAATTTAGAGCTGGTCAGAGGGTTATATTAGGTTTACATAAAATAAATTTGTACTCAAGTTGGCCTAAATAATTAAGTTACAATGTGCTAAGAAAATTTTTAGGCCTGCCTACGTACCTACTTACCTTGAATCGTGCGTACAGGTACGATACTGTAGGCCTAAAATATGTATTTATTTGTACTGACAGGCGTCCCGATTTAGCACTATTGTTCATTGCAATTCAATAATATGTTTCAGTTATATGCTACACTTGTATTCAAATCAGCTGTACCCAGTTTTGTATATGAAGGTTAATTTTAGAATGATTCGTGACTTGTGAGTAAGGTCTGCAATTATCTTTATAAATATGCTAGTTGCATTATAACCTTTAACATGAATGATGTAGATTGTAGTGACAAAAATTGTTTAAATAAAAGTATATTATGAATCAAGTACAAATAGTACATTTGATACGCTTTCGTACTCAAACAAACATTTTAGTTTTCATACAAATAACCAAGCAACATTAACTTGTGAATCGTAACAACTTATATCTTACATAATGTGGCAGCAAACGTGAATTTCGATAAGTTGCATTAAAACTGAAACGTCCGTAAGTTAAATGGAACGGATAATTTAAAAACTTCAGCAGAATTAATTGATGAATACGAGCATGGTTATTGCTATGAGCGTAAACACAAAATAAAAATAAAAGCGGTGTCCGGTTTAGTACGATCAACAGTAAAATGCAAAATTTACTTATCAAGGAAGATAATATACCGTTTCTTATTTTGTCATTTAACGCCACTTTTTCTACTATTGACGTCAGTTGCAGATGAATCAGTTTCGTTACTGTAACGCATTGCATTTAACGTTTAATGCGTTCTCAGTTGTAGCCGGACCATTAAGGTGTTACATTCTGATTGCGAGGATGTTTATTGGAATTCATGGAAGTCTATGTGTGACGTTTTTAGATTAACGAAGAGATTAGTTACAGCATGGACGCTTAGGATCAGTTTACTCGTGTTCTGTCACGGTTATTTATGAGCTCATTAAAATCAGCTGAAAACGGGCTTAATAAAAGTGTTTGGAAATCCAGTACTTTTCATCATTCAAATTGTTTTTGCCCCAGTTACCAGCGGATAATGTGGTTTGCAAAAATAATAAAGCACTTTTAATTATTACTAATTAAATAACCACACGGTATTTAATATTAGACGTGCGGATTCCAGTCCACTTAATTGGATACCACAGATAAAAAAATTCTGTTAAAGGTGATCTGAGTTGGTTTAGTTTTGTCTACTAGCAAGTAGATCATAGAGTGGCACTCAATTTCCTCAATGTCTCTTGGACGGCAGCCATAGCTGAGATTTCAGTCTGCGTCATCCCCAGTTCCTTCTTATTTTGGCTTCACAAATGTTTCCATCAACGACAACCCTTTCTTTGCTAATTTTTTGCTGTCTTGTGAGCTTCAATACAACGCGATATTGGAAAATTCATCCTTTCAGAAGTCGGTTCTTCGTACATACAAATCTAGCAAGACAGCTCAACCGTAACACGTTAAACTCGAATTCGGGAGGAACCGGCTTCAATTCCCGGCTTAAGCCCATTTATGTTTTCCGTGGTTTCCCGATATCGGTCCAGGTGGTTGCTGGAATGGTTCCTAAATAAAGGTCGGACCGATTTTTCTCAAGACTACTGTCTTTCAGGATAGATTTGTGTAACCTTATCTAACTACCACACTGTCGACGTGACGAAAAACCCGTTTTAATAATAATAATAAAATTCTTACATACAGATGTCACATATAGCCTGAAATTCATCTTCGGTTGAGAGACAAACATACGATACATCATGCATTTTACACCGAACAGAACAAGAATTTTATCCAACGCAGATGTGCGTTGCCGTGGCTATTCTTACGCTCGTTGTGTAAGTGTACTGTGTTCAATTTGAACTGTTTTTTTTTGTTATATTAACATGCCTAACCGTAAAAATTATTAATGATTTTCGAATACAGCTGACTTGTTAAACATTTGCTTACATGGCTGTGCGTGACAGTTACCCAAATACAGGAGAAGCTAAATAATTCTTGAACTGCAGTGTACCAGATAGGTGCAGAGACAACATCCATATCACTCCAAACAGTGAATCGAGGAAGAGGTACTGCAAATTTATATACGTCAGCCGAAACTTTACATAATGTTTTCAGAAAGCTGAGTTTGTGTGTTGTGTAAACAACGCGTAATCATAACACTTTCAATTCACTTTTAAACATGATTTTACGATGTAATTTTCGGGTGGAGTGTTAGGTTGGATGTACGTTATGAACTGTTTAACTGTACACGCAACACGTAAACATTGGAAAAGATACTCTAAGTATGTAGGCCCTAATATTAGTATTACTTAACGTATTTATTTCTTTTCATATTGCCTGTACTTTTTTGGAAAGTAAGGCGGTTAAAAGTTAGTATACAGATAAGTTCAGTTAAAAATATTTTGGAAGGTTTTGAATTTTAAAAATAATCTAACGGTATTGTAAACTTCTTTGGACAACATTTTCGTAAATTTCGCAACAGTACAAAAATGTTTTGTTTTTGTTCTGACAGTTAAATAAAGAAAATTATTTAATAACTTCACTTTCCTTTAATTCCGCTTAAAATGTTTATTTTATTAGGTTTAACAATGGTGACAATCATCTTTATACAAGTACAAGTATTAGAAGATGGCTATTGATAATGTTAACAAACAATATCGGTATACGTCAGAAAATATTTTGGGGAATCATGGAAAACCGAAATCAAGATGGTCGGAACCGGGAACTGAACCCGGACCCTCCCGAAAGCGGGTCCAGCGGGTTACCGTCGAGCAACTCACTTGGTACCCCTCTCCATCACCAAAAATAAAGGAACACACGTTACTTGGTCTTGTTTTCTAGTCTCGGTAGGAATTTTAGTCAAGAATATTATTTTGGATGTTTGGTTTCTGAAACTTGATTTAAAACTTTATTTTAACAATTTCGTAGTTATCGTTACAAAATAGTTGACCGCAGCGTACAGCGTAGGTAAAATCACTACACGTAGGATATTTAACATGCAGTTAATTTACCGAAAGATAACTGTATACGCAATACGTAATAAAACACTACTCTCCAATGTTGTTCATAGAACAACTATATGCTGTAGTGAGTGAGTGATTTTGGTCAGGGCTGAACATCGAAGTTTCAGCGCTGGTGAGGGGTGACATGAGATGAGTATGGAGCGGCACTGGAATGAAAGGGCGGTGGAAACGGGAGATCTCCGAGAAAACCCGCCAACCAACGGCATCGTAAGGCACGATTCCCACATGTGAAAATCCGGAGACCGACCTCGTTGGGACTCGAACCCGGATCGCTTTGGTGGGTGGCGAGAGGTCTGACCTCTCGACTACCGCGACCTCAAAACTATATACTGTAAATTTCAATCATAAACTGTAACTGAATCTGTGGTCTGAATGTGCCTTTTTGTAGTTTTGAATGTTTGCTTCTATCATGTCACTATTATTATTTCCCCAGAACTTTCAGTGAATAGTCTCGTAGTAATACGAGAATGTGTGAGTTGTATTTATGACTGAGTGCAAGATTATTCCTTCTGGTCACTTTGTCTATAAAAAAAAAACTCACACATTTTAAATGTTTGTATACTTTCAAATTGAATGCTACTTGTTTAAACATATAATGCAACTAAATGTGTGCAGATACCTATCCAACGATATATTTATACCCGAAAAAGCATTCGAATCCATCTTAAATGCCAATTAGTTATATAACACAGGAGTGCGATATTTTATTGAAAGTAACGGGCTGCGAACACGCAAATGATACGTAATATACTACACTGGCCATGAGAAACTGGAAATAAAGTTTCTGTTCTCAAAAAAATAAAAGTGCACTGAGAAAAAGGATGTTGATTTAACCAAACATTTGTTTGTATATGTGCAACCAACAATGTAGTGTCGATTCAAACAAATATTATGTTGAACGCCAGATTTTGTTAAATCAACAATGTTGAATTATTGTTTCAACATCTGGTTTAGTTATTTTAACTAAATGAGATTATGAAATAACACGACTGCTTTGTTGATCTAACAAAAAATGGTTGTCAACTAAATATTTGTTTAAAACAACACTACATCGTTGTTTGCACATATATAAACAAAGATTTGTTTGAATCAACCAATTTTTTCTCTCAGTGTGTTTTAACTCATTGGGACACGGTGTAAACAGTCACCAAAGGAGAAATTAATTTACTTAATTTACGTTGAAGCAGCAAAACACAGTACGCCTCTTCGTGTTGTCTGGAACAATCCTCCAGATTGTAAAATAACTTACATTTATTTTGTGATGTTATTGCGTATTGATTTTGTGCCCACGTTTATTAAGCTTGTACTCAAAGGTACTTAATGAGTCCTATAGATTACTAAAGTTTTTGTAGATACTGAAACTGGCCATTATCTTGGATGTTTTAAATGAAATCGATGTATAGTAAGGAGTACAATGATTGGTAGTTTCTATTATTTTTTCCTGTATTTCTTATCATTAGGTTGTACTTAATACGCATGCACTCATTATTTCGTATTGGAAGACAGTCACCATTATTCAATGATTACATTGAGCACCCGTCTACAACTCAAGTCTGGCCATATGATGAAATCACAGGTTTCTCTAACAATAATCTTTTACTGCTATGTGGTTTCCCATTTGTTATCATGCAAGTATTGTTTTATCCCTGTAATTATTATTCTGCCCCTTGTGTTGAATGTAGCCTAGATCAAACGATGTTAAACTTAGGTGAGACTCTTTGGGTTACTTGCTGTACGATTCTGGCTACAGCTTGTGGTCTTGAGCCCAAAAATTGTTGTTGAAGTTCAAATACCAAACATTAGTCACAGAAACCACAATAGTGCTGTTTCAACTCAGAAGTCAAGATAGTCTAACTAGCTTTTGTAACAAATACAATTAGCAAGTGTAGAGGCCCAGATCGAATGATACGAAATGTCTTGCTTGGAGTACCTAACATTAACACTTTGTATAGCGTAAGAAGTTAAAGAGTCTCAGAAGTACGCTGCTGGCATGAGTTGCAGCTTTCATTTGGCTTAATGGTGACGGTAAATTCCCCCAATACTGAAAAAAAATTGGATGATCAAGTTTCCTATTCGAAAACGTTTATTTATCATATCAAAGAATGGTACAAGCGAAAAGGTAAGTTTTAATTAATTTTTTTCAGTATGACGTAACTCCTTTACGAATTAACGATTTAAATTTTATACAAATAAAAAAAATGCTATGGTTACCACTTTGAAAATTCACGAAACGTTCTGAAGAGACGGTCCCAGTTTCCAAGAATTGCAAAATAAATTTGCTTTCCAATACTTTTAAAAAATTTTCTTGAACACACAAACGTCATGGTTTGCAATTCAAAGAGAATTATAGCACTATCTAAAAGCTGTTTCTTGTGGATAAAGCAACAAACATTTCAGTTGAAAGTTTGCATTCCATTTTACATTTAAAATTAGTCAGTGCACTTCTCTTTGATGGATATCGTTGTGTTCACAAGCGTGCATACGAGTGCTCTACTTTTCATATCTTCGGGACAATTGGCATTCACACACTGCTGTCTGTGTAAAAGTTAGCATCTTTTCGTCGACTGTAATAACGTTAAACTTGAATCTTCTGACCTACATAGGAGAGTTTGCTACAGCAATAAAACGCGTCGTAAATGTAAACTAGGTTTGAAAGTTACGTGACTCGAAGAAACAACAAACTAACTGTTTAATTCCGTTTCGTGTTCTTATAAACGTCAGTATTATATCATGTTAACTGTACTCTAGACTAAAGCTATGATTTCATTGGGAAATGTTAGTGGCAGAGTTCATTGAATATTCTTCCAACTACAATTTTTTTTCGATCTTTTGTGTAATATTAATTGTAATACTATACATGTGCCGATAAACACAGTGTCAGTTGCTTAAGTTCTGATGAACCGAATTCACATTAAAAAAACATTTGTCTTACCACGAAATCTATTTTAAATAGAGAAACGTTTAAACTACCGCAAACTAAAACGTGTTTTACAGGAAAGAACAGAATTGAACTATAAAATATTATTAGTCAGCAAATGAAATAAGTTATCAAAATAATTTACCATTTAGACAAAAAAAATAATTTTTATTACTAAATAGTACCCCATAAAAGTGTAGCAAAGTTCGCCTAGAATTACTGATTACAATAAGCTGCATTTACAGCTGGGTAAAAATAATGGTATGTTACACATTTTAGTCATGATTTTAAAAAGGTCACGTGTGCGAATTAATACCTACTTTATTAGTAGTAACGTGTATTAATATAAATGGAAAATGATAAAAATAAGCAGTAAGCTTCAATACGAAAACTGTGTGGAAATAATTTAGACGAGTAATTAGAGTATTCGAACGATAAAATAGAGGACGCAGCTGTGAGAAGACAACCACAGATTGCAGATTCGAAGGAATTCTATGGCAGATTATTATTAATTAAACAGTGTCTTAAAATCTGGGCAAGAAGTGATTGTGCCCGGAGCCGGCAAAGTTCCAAGGAATGTGGTTAATATTTAGGAGAGAGGCGAGTTATTAATCACGGGTGTTTTATTGTCATGAAGAGGGTGCGGAGGGCGGCGGAGAAAGCTTTAAAAGCCTTCCCCAGGAACGCGGCCATTTCTCAGGCGATAAAATGCGCTACATTATTAAACAGTGAACAGACTCTCTCTTGGCCGGGCGCGGGCTCGCCTCGCTGGCCGCGGAAAATATCTGGTAAGTCGTAAGTTGGTGCGGGCGAGCGAAAACAGCGCCGGTGTGACGGCCAGAGAGGAAGTTATTAGTCGCCTAACTTACTGTTGCCGGCGATCCCTTACACCACTCGGAAACTGCTGACCACTTTACTCGAGCGTCTTTCCACGCCGTTTGTTCGCTCGCCGTCGAGTGAAGAATGTATCCTCACACAGAAAACTTGCAGCATTTACGAGTAATGCAACTATCAGTACGTAAGCACTTTCTGAAATGAAGCAAAAAATTTGATTCCTACTGATAACGGGCGTGTAAGTCTACCGACTGTTACACTAACATTTTAACTTTATTGAGATTTACTTCTTGCCAACGGCGATGTTACATACAACTCTACAGGACTCTATAAAAGAAGAACTGGGATAAGAATCGGCCACTGTTAGGGACCTGAATAATTCGCGTTTTCTTTGGGGGGAACAAGGTAGATTCCAAACAACTGAAAGATCGGGACACTTTCGTAGTTGATCCTTGACTAATTTGTAGGGACCTGATAAACTCGCGTTTTCTTTTAGGTACAAGCTGGAATTCCAGAAACTGTAGGTTGGAGTCACTTTCACAATTGGTCCTTGACTTATTCGACACCTTCCTAAAGTCGCATAGCCAATAACAAACATGTAACTGAACGCACGCCCATTTCACTGTGGAAGCGAGAAGCTAATGAACAACTTCCCAGCAAACATAAAGTGGCAGCTAACTTAACGGTAAGATGTCTTTCTTCAGATAAACGTTAGCCGTCACGAAAAAGACATCGGCTCGCTGTCCTTTTTTAAGTCACTCAAAATACATCAACACAAATTTTCCGGGCCGTTAACGGCGCGGTGGCTTTCTATATACAGCGGTCATCTTCGCAAAAGAAACACCAACTCGCTGTCAGAGGAAGATGCTGGACCATTAACGGCGCTGTGACCTTTTACAAACAGTGACTACCTGTCGTGAGAACGGCACTGGTCAGTTTATTTTAAACGACACTTAAAATATATCGGCAAGTTGAATATTAACCTTAGCGGCACAGAAACCAATTTACAATGGCCGATATCTGTCGCGAAAGAAAAACCCAGCCCGCTGACAATTGAAGACACATAAGTGATATCGGCAAGAAGATACCGGGCAATTAACAGCACAGTGTTTTGTTTTCATAAAGTAGTTACCTGTCGCAAAAAGTACACAGGTTGACCGAATTTTTCAGGACAATTAAAATAAATGGGCAAGAATATTATGTCTTTTTATCAGGCAGCAATGATCTGTCGCGAAAAAGAAACAGGCGCACTGTCATTGTAAGGGCACTTAAAAATATATTTGCAAGATACACAGCCAACAATGGCAAAGTGTATTTTTTTCAGACAGTGGTAAATTTTCGTGAAAAAAATAACTGCTCCCTTTCTTTTTAAGGCCTTCTCAAAGATATTGGCTCAAATATACCAGGCCGTGTTATTTTTCGAAAATTATTTGTCTGACATGAAAGATGTACAAGGACGCTGTCTTTTTAAGGATACTAAAAATATTTTAGTAAGACGATACCAATCATTTAAAAGCTCGTAGTCTTTCTTTTTTTTTAGACAGCGGATAAATGTCGCAATAATTGTAACGACCCGCTGCATATTTACGGACAATTAAAAAGTATTGGCATGAATATACTATACCGGAAAGCAGTTATCTGTCGCGAAAAAGATACCAGCCCGCATTTTTTTTTTGACATTTAAAAGTAACTGACAACAATATACCGGGCCGTTAACGGCACAGTGACCTTTATCAGACAATGGTTGCCTGTCATAGGAAAGATAAAGGCATTTTAAAAATCTTAGAAACATAAACGAACATTGGTTTACTATTTGTATTGTGAAGGTCAACAACTTGTTTCTAAAAATAAGTTGTTATTACATAATTGGTTTATTTCCTGTTATATTTCTGGCTCTTGGCTTTAGTTCAATGGTTATGGGTTTAGTCTACAAACCATCAATCAGTAATCCAACAATACACAACCTGTCTGTAAACCCATGCCAACACCCATAATATCTGGAACACACACACACACATACAAACACAACAATCACCTGCAGATTTGAAATGGTGGCGAAGTCTAGTGGTTAGCACGACGGACTACGAATCAGAAGAGAATCGTCAGTTCGAATACAACATATTACATTAATAAAACATATTTAATACAGTACAATTACAAAAAGTACACACTAACATGCATGAAATACAAGATAATATATATTTAAAATGTACGACAAACGTTTTGGGAACATATTTATGTTAATGTTCGGGTGTCGCCTGCCCACCATCTTTGCGACACTCAGCCGTCACCGGCCGGCTGTCTTTTCGACACGCAGCCATCACCAGCCAGCTGTTCTTTCGACACTCAGCCGTCCCCGGCCAACTGTTCTTTCGACACTCAGCCGTCCCCGGCCCGCTGTTCTTTCGACACTCAGCCGTCCCCGGCCCGCTGTTCTTTCGACACTCAGCTGTCCCCGGCCCGCTGTTCTTTAGACACTCAGCCGTCCCCGGCCCGCTGTTCTTTCGAAACTCAGCCGTCAACAGTCGACTGTCATTTCGACACTCAGCCATCAGCAGCACACTTTCTTTTCGACACTCAGCCATCCCCAGCCTACTGTCATTTCGACACTCAGCCATCGCCGGCTCGCTGTCTTTATGATATAAGCCCTTTATATTAATTGCTAACGGCAAGAGGTCTATTTTATGTTTTGCCGGTAGGGGTCCAATGGTTGTTTAGTACACGACGTCTGATGGCCAGACGCTGGTCAAAAAAGACATCGGTCCATTACCGGAAAAATACATCGGCCCGGCATCTGGCATTCTAGCATGTGATTAGTGGCCCAATTCCGGCCCGTTCTTTCTGTGTCTACTTGAATGCACAGATATTCTTGTCAATAGCGTACATGATAGTGAACCCGCCAGATTTTCCTGTCACTAGCCATGGTTTATTTTAAAGAAAAATCCCAGAAAATAACCAGGAGCGATTTCAAGAAAAAGTAGAAAATCGAAATCGGAAGGGCTGCGTTCAGGAATCGAATCCGGATCTCACTGAATGTGTGTACAACGTGTTACCACTGCCCCGCCTAGCTATAATATTAACATGTCAATTTACATATTTACAGCAACATCATAACCTCATAATAAAGTAATAATTTCTTAAAAATGAAGATTAGTATTTATTTTTGTTTAAAGATTATCGATTTAACTGTAACGGAACAAGAGATAGAATTTATAAATTTGATTATGAAATGCAATTTTACGAGAAGATACTTTAGGTCTTAGTATTTTTGTGATTAACAGCAAAATTTTAAACAATCGCCTTACAAAAACGTTCTACGTGAAAATTCATAGTTGTCATGCGACGTATAGGATTAAAATTTTAGAAGACAAGCCTTGAAGTTTAATATATATTAATGTGCAATTGTAATCTTATAACGAATTTGATGCGTTTATCGTATTAAATAACTTCATTAACAGTAAGATTGAAATGTATAAATACCACACATTACAATAACAAAATAGCACTTTGGCTAAGTTCACAGATGTTCACGAATGCTAATCGTCTATGTATTTTAAAGTTGATAGAGTTCATCGCGTGTAATTTTCCTTTCTAAATCAAATTTGACAACAGAGTGAGGTGGAGCTGTTGTAAAACTCTCACCTCTCAATTGGGTGTTCCCGGTTCGACTCTCGGTTTAGTCGTCCTGATATTTATATCTCAGGGTTTTTCGATATCATCCTTTGTTAGTGCTGGAATGCTTCCTGATTATAAGCCCTGGCCGATTCCCGTGTGTTTTTATCAAGGTTTTAAATCTCTGCGAGGGACATGTAAAATATGCAATAAAAAAATCAGAAAACGTTTTACCTATACCATGCTATTGAAGAATGTGAGACTTGTTCCGAAAAGTATAGAAAAAAAATTAACGTTGCTGTATTATGTCATTTATAACAAACCGAATTTGTTAAAATTTATTTCCTGGTCGTAGTCTTTCTGACACATAAAGAGCAGCTATGAAACTTTTCAAGTGTTCAAGTCATTATAAGGTATCTTAACAGCAATAAAACAACTTAATGAATTAAATACTTAAAAAATTTTTCAACTGGCAGTTTCAAAAATTATTACAATGTAATGTATTTAAAAACATCGGATAAAAAACAATATATAAATGTTACTATTAAATATAGTAAACGAAACCGAAAAATTAAAAGCGGTTGAGTATATTTCTGATGTTATTTTCAGAAAAATAAATTCAGCTATCTTATTTGTATTATTACATAATCTCCAAGGAGCCTACCTCCTCACTAAAAACTAGTAGTGAAATAAATAAATCACCACTAATCGTACGGTTGTTTATTTGAAATTTATAATAAGCTATTTTTCCTTCAGTACAGCACAGTACATGTCTAGAAATCACCGTTCATCGACGTGAAAATTTAAAACATCTTCGCCACTCTTTCCCCACTTTCAGACTGTAAAATGTAATTCAAATGCATCTCCTATTTTACATCTCGGCACAAACACATTTTACAATCGGATATAACTGCTACACCAGGGCACAAACAATGCCTCATCCGCTAGCGCATTACTTCTCCAAACCTATACTGGCTGATGACGTCACAACAGCCACGTTGGAACCGTTATCACAGGCGTTTGGAAAGCGTAACATTAAAAGTTGCAATTTACTCAAGTCACCCATCCAAATTAAAATATTCCACACAGTAACGGCTTAATTTAGCATACAGATTATATGCGTGTTCACACCGCACACTGCCTAAAGGGCCCATCGTCCTACGACGCATCACGAGGACTGCCTTTAAAAGATACTCTTAAGGCCTTGATTAAAGTTTTGATCCCTAAAATTACTAAAGTTAGTTATTTGAATTCCGTAGTTTCCAATAGACACTTGGAAACTTATACGTTTTATCTTCGAAGACAAACTAAGGGGTTATTTCCATGCTGATTCGATGAGTACAGCTGTACATTTTACTACCTAATGCAATTTTTTTTATAAAGAATTCAGTGAAATTTTTCTTACCACGGCGGTTGTATTCTTTGATTAATGGAAACTGAAATTTCATTAATCTAAAACGAGAGTCGCAAAATATCGATTTCATTACTACATATCGTTTTGTTGTGTAGAATATTTAAACCTAAATTAAATACCAGAGATGGAACGGTAAGTCTAGCGGTTTTATTCCAACACAATAATGTGGGTTAGCATAACCAAGAACTGACTATCGTATTTGCTTTCATTACCCTAAAAGTATGACACACGCATTTCTAACACACCATAATGGAGTCAATTTTGTCGTTCTGAAGAATTGTGAAAATGGTATTTAAGTGACCTTGGATACCTTAGTATAATTTGGGCATAGTGATCTCATGGTAAGACTCTTAAAGAAAATGGTAACAGAAATGTAGAGCTTGTTGTTCTAAATCGCCCCCGAGCAATCTTAAATCTCCTACACCTAAAGCTAGAACCCTCGAGGTCGTGAAAACGCATGTACAACACATGAAAACAGAATCAGTAACAGCATATGTTTATATATTTAAACAAACATTCCAAATTTGTATCGAATTAATGCGGTAGTTTTCTGAACTAGGATTCCAAATGTTTTCTCTCATGTAATTCCTTACCATCGGCGGCTAGATAAATTTAAAATTTCTGTATAATATACATATAGCATATTATGCTTGATACAGTTACGGATTCCAAAGATCTGTGAAATTTTTTTAAATATTAAGGTTGATATAACAGTTTCACATTAACTACCTACGTGACCATTAATTTAAAAAAATCACTGTGCTGCAATTAAAATTTGTAATATAGACATATATCACGTCATTCATTTGCCACATTTAGCCGGAAGAATTTGTTGTTTCTGAGGTATTATATACTGACATATTACAGTACTTAATTTACGACTCTATTTGAATTTTCTGACCGTAAGGCGTTATGTTTAAAACGTTAAAAATGTATGGGTATTACTTTCCGCGTAGAAGTTTCGTTGAAATTTGTTAGATGGTAATGTAAAAACTAATAAGACGCAGAAGTTATAGGCATTAGTGTGGAATCCAGCAATGTTTCTTACGTTCCGAATTTGGCAGGAAACGGTTGTACCAACTAGATCCTAATTACGCTGTTTATGCTAAATTATGTGTTATATTCTAAAAGGTATCATCATAGAACCGTCACACAGATGTGTAGAAAATGATTTCTTCTACAAACACGTAATTATTTCAAAGCTAAAATTTTAATTTTACTAATTACTGACGTAAAGAATTTTTTAAGTCAATAATTATTCAAAATTATGTGATATTAAAACTCTTCTATTCGCCTGTTTAGTAATATATTGTCCTCTCTTCTTTAGAATTAGAAACAGGATTTTCATAAATACTACGTAAACAGGAACTTGCGGCATTAAGAAATTAATGAGACATTGCAAAAAAAAATTAAATTTATACATGTACTCTCATCTAGTTAAATAGAGGATTTATAAACTTTTATCTGAATAACTACAATGCTAAGAAATGGAATAAAAATGTTGGCATTTTACTTCGTGAAATATTTTTTAATTACTTACTCCATTCATATTTTTACAATAAACATTGTTAAGTTCAAGGCTTGAATGTCTACTGTAAAAAGTTGGTATTGACTCAAACAATTTATTTCCTAAAATTATTTTTAACCCGTTTTATTCCTATATTGTTTTCTTAAAAAACAGCGGACATAACAGTAAAGACATATAAAATGCATGCTAAGATGATAAATTGTTCGACATGTTATGGTAATAGTTCTTCCTGAACAAATTATAATTCCATGTAAACACCTGTACTGTTTCAAGTTTATCTACCAGAAAGGCAAAGTATTTCGTTAAAAAATAAACATATTCTGCTTTATAGAAATAAATATCATGGTATTAACTCATACGAATATTTTTTTGAATGTACGAAAGTGGGTAGTAATATAAATGGCTGAGCGCGTTACAGAATGTTTAAGTGCTTAAAACCATAACAAGTAGGATATAAAATTCTTCAGGTACAAGCAGTAATGAATAAACCTGGCATAGCGTTGGTCTCACGTTACGAAACACGTCCCTGAATCCACAAAATCCGCGGCACTAAAAGAGGCAGCATTCATCACGATGAGGGGAATTAAGGGTAGAAACACTCGTGGAAGAAGCAGTTATCTTCCTGTAACAGTCGCTTTCACATACGGAGGGAATTTTTTACTGGCCAGAAACACAGAGGTATTTCACTAATATCTGAGGAGAAAGAATATAAATAAAGTGGTAATTAAAAAAAGCACATTTCTCTCAACTTTTACAGGCAACGCATGGAAACTGAAGCAAGAACTCTTCAAAAAAGGCACTAACTTTATCATCTTAATTTGTATCATATTTAACCAGTTACTAAGCAGTAAGAAATAAGAATATATTTTCAGTATCATTTCATAAATGGTTTTCATTAATAATTTTCTGCTGCGGAAATAATAAATTACGTTGCACTGGTCTAGGCATAAGTTGCAAAAATGTATTTACATATATTATGTAAATATTTTATCGATCTAAAATAATGAAGTGATAAAAAAGGTTATTTTCTTGTTTGATATATCGTTATGTATGTATGTAGTGAAATACACACACACACTCGCAAACACATGCACTAGTTATTAATAATTAAATCCTCAACGTGTTTCCGCCTTCGGGCAGAGTCACATGATAGAAGCCAGCGATGAAGGTTGGGCCGGCTGCTCGATTACCGAGATATGCCTGTCGCCCGTCTGGCCCAAGGAATGAATACGGCGAGGGTGAGATGAGTGTGGAATAGCGATGGAATGAGAGAGGCGTTGGAATCTCTGCCAAAGACAACGTTCGCCACGTTACCTACATGTGGAATACCCGGTACCGAACCTGCCGTAGATGGAACCCAGATCACCTTGTTGGAAGGCGAGATGTCTGATACCTCGACCACTACTACTAGTTACTAATACATTGTATATTAATATAGTTTTTAGCCAACTGACTGTGTTGAAAGGATTTCATGAGCCGACAAACGCATTCATAAGAATTATCAGGCAAGTGGTACACTCGGAATTTTATTTCAGTCTTAAATTGAACTAAAAAACTTACACATATATTTCTAACAAAATTTTAATCAGCCAACGAAATTGACAGGCCCCTTGTATCTCTAAGGACGACGCAGTCCTCTCTCCGTATTCATGCGTTGTTTCTATACAAAACGTCGAACAAATGTGACGTTACAGGGGCATAAATGGTGCTTGTAACAACTACTGTCGCAGAATGTCGGTACACGTTTCGTTGAAATTGATTTAGTAAGTTTGTTTGGTTAAAACCAGATAGTTCGAATGTTCTATTTCAGTAATACTTTCCGGCTAAATAAATTGGTGCCCTATTGTTGTTCCCTTTATTAAACAATGTTTGACATAGAAACTACCTATTAGCACATTTATAATTTGTGTAAATTCGATATTCCGTCGGAATTTGAAAAGCCGTAGAATCGTTTATGTAAAACATTCATCGAAAATACTGATACTGAATTTTGAGTACACAGAATAAAAGTTTAATCACAGTCAACCGCGCGCGCGCGTCTCTCTCTCTCTCTCTCTCTCTCTCTCTATATATATATATATATATATATATATATATATATGTATACATGTATGGCGAAACAATTACGTAGGCGTTGAACCAACCATACCATGGTTGCTTGGCTCATTTTGTTCCCTCAACTGGAGGGTTAACTACTGTTAAATATTGATTTTGTTAGAAGAACAAATCTTGCATTTTACGTTCTTCATAAATTTTCCAGCTTACAAAATTGTTGTAGAATAAAATACATAATTGTTAGAGAAGGTGATTTATCGCGAGAAAAGTTGACTATTTGCTAGACTTCAATGTAATGTATTCGTTTCTGACGCTTTTATGTCGTTAGTGGCGAGTCGCTATTTGACTAGGCCAATGATAACTCTGGTGCACTACTACTGAACGTCTGTGATTCATCTGTAAGCAATTAGTCTGTGACAGCCAATAATACATGACGCAGGATGCTACACTAGTTTGCAGAATAAGCTGTCAAAAACATTCTCGCGATAAATCATCTTCTCTAATAATTGTTTCGCAGTATACAAACGAATTTGTGGTTGGCTGTAGCGAATAAATATCTCTGTGCACGAACCTTGAACATCGAAATAAAATAAAGGTACTACTTTGGCAAAGTACCGGAAAAAGCAAGGAGTCAAATTGCAAGCGTTATTGTGATCGTCCTATATGTATTAAAATAATACGGGCGCTCACTCCTTCATTGCCTACTATTGTTTTGCACTAGATTTTGTAATGGTTTAATGCTGTTTCTATCAGCAGTAGGCCTACATCTTAAGTTTAAGTACGTCTACTACTGAAATTACAACGCTGGGGTATATTTAAAGAAATGGTACGCAAATGCGTGGAAAACAATGTAGGTTCCAGTCACTAGCTGCACGATGAATGTTCAGTAAGTCATACGGCTTAATAAACCAACCCCAGGTGTTTGTATAATGATTTCAAGGGTTGGTCGCCCTCATGATTTCATTCGGTAGAAGGCATTAAAGCGGGTTTGCAATTACACATCCGTGTATTGATGAAATGTTCGCATACATATACTTCCAGCCCTGGGCGATACAACCTACGTATTTCTATTAAAATATTCTAAAATGAATTATTTATTAAAATAATCTATTTATCTCTCAGGAAAAAGAAAACAATTAAATAGGTGAGATGTAGAAGGAAAAGATTCCATTCTGGTCAACTTTCGGGAAAACAGAAAAAAACTGTAAACTGTAGGTTGCATGGGAAATCTTACAATTAAACATTGGTTTGTTAGTATTAAAGGAAATTGAATATTATCTGAAAGCACAATATATTTTATGTACTGAAATGTATATGCAATCAAAGTAGAAGGAATATTTTCTTTTTAATCTCGTTTGTCGTGGTCATTCTGAAACTCGATGAATCAATAATTTACAGAATATTTATTTTTTGTAATACAAGTGCTGTTAATTACTAGAACAGTATATATATTTTTTTTATAATACGTACACTGTACTAACCTCACATTTACAATGTCACATGTACTGTACATTTACAATACTGTAGACAATACAAACAAAAGAAACACTACTGCAGCGACTCTAGCGGCGTATAGCCAACCATACCATAACGCTGAGGTTAAGAAGGGAATCATTTCCTGGGACATAACTTCAAAATGCAAAGTCCTATAGCGGTGTAATAAGGATTCCTATAATCCTTTCTTTCTTTGGCTCAATCGATGAAGCTACATGTAAAGTAAAACTTGGCTATCTCAGTTTATTTTCGGTATAGTATGTAATATTTCCTTTTTCATCTCGTCCATTCAATTAAAATGTTTAAAACTTGGCGTGAAACCCAATTTACTGACTGTCGCCCAAAGTTATTATTATTATTTTGAAAGTATTTTTTTGTTTAACTTGACGAGAATTCGCGACGTACTTTTCCACAGTTAGTGAGCAGGATGTATTTCTATGCAGGCATGGCATATTATCAAGGCAATTAATTTTCCTTTATGGTAACACCTTGTGCCCACATAGGTGTTATAGTAATTTTGTCAGTTAACAGCTGTGGCTATTTTTTCTTGTAAACGGTGCATTACACTATATGCACCTGTAACAAGACAATTTTATTTAACTTTTTTTACTTAGGATGCAAAATTCAAGTATACAACATTAAAGTATCACAAAATCCGGTGGTAAAATAATTGTACGCAATATGAAAATGTGTATAAAGGAACATTTTCTTACATGTTGAAGATGTCAGTAACACTTACGTTGCCCACATAACCGTATTTTAATTACGTGCCGATTTCATTATTTTTCTTAAATATTGCCATTGAACTTGGTTTTTTTTAAGGTGCCGTTTTTTCATTTGTAGTCACTTCGGCTAGGAAGTGTGCCATTAATGCTGTAGAAACATTTTCATATGGTGAATCAGTCGAGATTGGAAATTTTGTCATGAAATCATCTTACATTAAGCATAAAATGATTCAATAGCAAGTGGTATAAAAATTCATTGACGTTATAAGTGTTCGACTGCCAGGGCGTGCTCGAAATTTTTTTCACTTAGCTTCAGGTGAAATATAGGTTTTTCACTTGGTGATAAGAAAAAAAAAAAAGGAGGAGGGAGGACGTGCTGACAACTTGGTGGAAGTTGTATAGCTACGGCAGATACGAAAACCTGTTTCTGGCAAGTGAACAGTTTTTCTGGTTGTCAGGACAATGGAATAATGAGAGCTTTGCTTTGTACGTAGGCCTTGGTAAAGTCGAAACATCTGGTTAGCAGCCCGGGGGTAGTCACGACTGGTGAACGCGCATTTGGTATAGCCTGTCCACGGTAAAATGAGAACGTGAAAAGACAGTACTGTCAAGAATACGATAAAAAGTAATATTTTCACTTTGTCCTTTCTCAACCATGGGTGTCACCAGGAATTATTTCAAGGAGGGGCGGGGGAGGCAAAAATTTAGAAATTTAAGTTTAGCCATTATAAAACTAATCTATTATAAGCAAAAACTTATACTTTTTGCAGCGTGCGAAGGCACAGACCATTGTTTTGCAGCATTTGACTCAAATTAAGACCTTTTCACAGTGCCTGACACAATTAGTGACTTTTTTTACATGGGTCACCAAGTTCCAGGGGGGGGGGGAACAACTGCCCCACATTGCCTCCCCCCCCCCCTTTTCGTGACGCCCATGTTCTCAACTATTAGATACCGTACAATCTACCAACTTTGTTTATTTCGTAGTGTGCTTCTGTTCATATTAAATTGGACGGGATAAGTACAAACATACTGAAAGATAAAACGTAACCAGAGCTTTTAAAGTGCGGACTTTATTGGGATCCGTCCATAGGACAGCTGCAGTTGTGTACTAAGGGGTATGGTGCGATATCATCATTAAATGATAACATTTTACTCGCAGTATTTGCCTCACAACATATATTCCTGAAAACATATCGACAATTTTAACATTTCGTGTGCTAAACGTTAGTATGCTGCACTTTTGGTGTCCAGTTTTTATTTCTGCTTTTTTTTTTTTTTGTTACAAGCCAGGAATGAAGGATGAAAAATGTGTATTAAACTTTTCTTTACAAATTTTACAAAACCCTTGTCATATTAAAAAACCGGTAGTATAATTGCATTACACTGAAACAGTGGTGTAAATCAACACATGTCGCTGGTTTCAAAGTAGAATACAAATATACATCATAAAATGTTAGCACCACTAAACAAAACTCGGTAGCTACGAACATGACGGCAAGCAGGAAGTTTGAAGTGTTTGCGAAACTTGCTATACTGAACTGCAAAGAAAAAAATATCTTCGAGAACGGATGAGAAGGAAGGGGAAGGGAAGTGGAGAGAAAGGAAGGACTGAAGTGGAGAGAACGGTCTTCATAACCTTCTTCCTTTGTCGACCTCACGCCCTGGGCGGAAGGGATGCTACTTGACATTCATGCCCTTCGCTTCTGGCGGGTCATTGTTCACCGCAGATAATTACCAAAGCAGTTGGCACACCGGATAACATCACAGTCCTACAGTTTTTTTTACCTCATAAATATAAATATCATTGCATTTATGGGAACTTGGATGGAAAAAATCTTAAAAAGGGAGAGCTTCTTTCAAACTAGCCCAGCAGTATTTGTATTACTAACATACAGAGAAAAAGCTGACACAGGTAGGGAGAGAAAATTTTTGTGAAAAATTGCACTTACTGCCTGAACAATTATGTCTTTTCATAGACAGTTGCTTGGCTCACTACTTTAAGGCCGTTTAAGTGTGAAATTAATAATTTTATTTGAGTACGAATTTATGTCATTTTTGTAGAGTCACTTGAGACTGCATTTTCCTCTTATGAAAAATATTGAAATAACGGCGTAACAAAGTCAAAATATGCATGACTGCGGGCGCATATAACTAAGGAAATCTATCAGACTTACTCAAATGAAATAAGTTACTCTAAGATGAGATGTCGCGGCCTAATGGACAATAGTTATTAAACATGAAAGGGCGCAAATTCGTAATTTATAAATATCGCTGAAAATAAGGTTTTTGATGTCGACAATTATCGACACCTCAGGTACACTAAAAATCAATACCGTTTTATTTCATTTAAATATTTTGTTTTGACCAATAGCAGCATTCATCATGATTACTACGATACCAAGTTGATAAAAATGTGAGTCGTCGACTAGTTGTGGTATATGTTTGCAGTAACAAGTACGGGTCAACTTCTAGGACGCGACGATTTCTTAGGCCGGATTTACACATTGGCCCAAATGATTAGGCCAATCTTGGAAGGAAGAAATGCCAATGACCAAGAAACGGCCAGTAGCTATTTACACACTGGGCCAGTTAATTTTTAACCAGTCATACGGCCAATTTAAATTCCATGAAAATTGAGGATCAACTTTATTCGGAAATTTCTGCAACTACATTCATACTCTATGTACATGTGCAGAATAATGTCCACTGATCCATTTCAACACTTCGTATAATAATATTTCCCTCTCAAACTACAAAAAAATGTAAAATCGCAACACCAATGCATGCACCAATGTGTAAACACCGACCAAGTTAATGCCAATGCATACGCCAATCCCTTTGATGGTTGGACCAAAAACCGACAATGAATGGCAAAGCTTCCAACATATGGCCAACATTCCAAGATCGGCCAAGCACCATTTACACACTTGTCGATTCCTTCCAAGGTCGGGTGTTGGGCCAATGTGTAAAGCCGTCTTTACGCTCGCGTTTCTTGCGTTGAGGGTAGAGAGCTCAAGCGACGTAACCTATCCCTTCCATGACCTTCCTCAGACTGAAGTGCGCGTGGAGCACACACCAGCTTTTATACAGTGTTTGCGACCGTGTTAGTTGTCTATTTACGTGATTCACAGCATATATTCCCAGTTTCATAAGAATATGTGAAAGTGCTGATATTCACTAGTCTTGATTAGCTTTAAGAAGGCGTGGTACATAATTCAACACTAAAAGCATTAATCTATAACTGTATGTTTCTTGAAGCCAATTTGCGAAAATTAAACAAAAGCAATCCTAGACAATAGTTTTAAACGTTTGAAACAAAATTGTTTCCAGTGTTACGAACTTTTGAGGCACAATCTCCGACGCCGGAACCTCGTGCATTTAACTTCGGCGCAAGAGATCACGCATAACGAATGAGTAATTCTGGATAAATATTTACTCAAAGTTGGCAAATACCATTATCTAGGATTGTCCTTGAGTATTTTATCCGTACTGGCTTCGGAAGAAGTGTAGGAATTAATTTATGTTTTCAACATTTATTTATCTACCACGCACTCTTAAGTACCGTGCATATAAAAACTAAGCCAAACAAAACACATTTTAAAAATGAAACTAGTAATATTTAATATTTAGTTTCATGTCTAACACAAAGGCAAAAACTAAGATGGGCATTTTGAGGCAAGTTATTTTTGTACTTGGGCTGTGGGCTAATGCAGTTTCACATTAGCGTGTTAGCAGGTTGGGTGTCGAGTTGAGCTAATGCACTTCATATAAGAGCAGCGGTGGTCAGATGGCCAGACTGTTAGCCTTCCACCAAGGCGATTAGGATTAAATTCCCGATCGGAATGGACGATGCCGCTGGTCGGCGGTTTTCCTTGGGGATCTCCCGTTTTTTCCACCCCTTCGTTCTATCGTTGTTCCATACTCACCTCAAGTCATCCCTTACAAAATTATAAGAGAATTGTGACTCAGAAAGTAAAAGTCTGTTGAAATACTATTTACGAATTTAATACCATTACTTTGCTAAGTAATATATCGGGGAAAATGTTCGTTAAGGATCATGTGAAAACTGTTAATTTATTTTTAAACTCATTAAATAGATATAACTAAAGTATTTTTTTAGTTACGTAAATATTTTTGAAGTTAAAGTATAATATTGAAAACTAAATATATTTAAATTTTATACATGTATTTGTGAATATACTTCAAATTGTTGCTTCAGATACAAGTGCAAAAGCAGCGAGTAAAATTTTCACTGACGAGGAAGTACTGAGTTTTTATTGATGCACCAAATTGCTATTGAGGAATGGGTAAGCCGCGGGAGGAGGATTTTGAACTAACTAACCAAGTGATAGACGAATCCCGTGTTCATGCTGTCTACCGAACTGCGTTATTTAGCTTGTGCATGTAAATAATAACACGAAAAATAATAGCTCAGATGTATAATTTACGCAGAAACAGTCAGGCCATTTCTTTTGACGAACACAACACACACATGTGTATATATACATATGTGTACATATATATATATATATATATATATATATATATATATATATATATATATATATATATATATATATATATATATATATATATATATATATATATATATATATATAGAAAGTCATGTATGCTATTATGGTGGATAAGTAAAAGACAGATTTTGTTTATGAGAAACAGTGAAACATAACCATATATGTTGTTTTCAGCCATAACACTGATACTAAGCGTTTCTTTTGCGTTAAAAGCATAGTATAATTGAGAAATATTCCAATTACAATTTTGTCCTTGGTATTCCACATCTCTCTCTGGAGGAACGATAGTTCGTGGCAAAATAAAATAGTGTAATTCAAGGCAGTAAAAAAAAACTATCTACTCTACGTTCTTGAATGTTTAATGTTCGTAGGATAAATATTGTCTTTAGCTGCTTTATATCGTTTCGTGTTTTTATTTTGCATACGAGCGAAATATTAAATTTAAAACAAAATTGTACCGAAAATTTACACTCGTTTACAGAAAATAGAAATATAAGAACACTTAAGATAATTTCTCAGAGTACAGTTCAAACATAAAGTACCTGGAGCAGCAAAGGTATTTGGGAAACTAAAAAGAAATGCCGCACTCGACAGACAATCAAAATTGTCTTCTCCGGCCAGTGCACAGATATTTATATAACCTTAGGATTAGTGAAATTCGCGTTGCAGAACGACGTGGTATATGAAGTGAACTACAGTTGCGAATGTTCAAATATGGACGATGATCCCTACATAAACGTAACAGTGGAAGCTGCTGAATACGTACCAAATAATTGTTTCTGATCACGTCACAATCAGTGATAATTAGAGATCTGGAATATTCGCAGGTTCACTGACATGTATGCTAGCCTCCAGGAATATGTGTGCACGCTCAGAAACAGTAACTGTTCATTAGCTGCTCGCTGACACAGTGACACGGACCCGCATTTAGTTACATTGTTATTATTGCCTCATAGGCTTAAGGACTTATTAATCAAATTCCTTCGCCTGCATTCTACATATGCTATTTTTTCTTGACAGAAATAAAAGGAACAGTAGCGGTTGCCTCGTCCAATGATAAGAAAACCCAATTCAACATTTGTTGTATGCGTATAGCCAAGGAACACAACATGTCAGCATTTAGAAGCGACCCTATTAAGAGGCGAACTCAAGTCAGTCATGGATATTGTTATGAACCATGTAACTCTGGTTCTAACACAACGTTCAGTAACCAGGCCACCTGGCCAGGAATTCCAAAATATTAAACATAAGTTACAGCAAGCAGAACTCCCCACTCCAACTGCGGTACGAGTTGCCACACAAGGCGCGATAAAGGGACGTGTCACGCTACCTACGAGGTATGTCTGCCCCATATCGTCGCCAGGACCACTTCACTACCAAGATGCACCACGATGTCCAGATATACGACGTGCCGATCGCCGTGGACGTTTCCTTACATCAGCCTCGGCTTCATTTATAAGGTGGGACTGTCATCGACGTAAATAGATAAGAGTGGCTCATAAGTGTTCATGAATGTATAATTATATATCTAACTATTCTTGCCTCCCTCCGTAAAGAACATCGTAAATGTAATGAAATAGTTGCATATATTGTAAGTCCAAGCCATACCTGATATCTAGACTGCGAGTCTCACTAATATTGTCAGAATCCCTCACTAAACAAGTAATGGAATGTAATGGAATGTAAAATGATAAACAGCAGCTACCGAGCTAGGTAACGCAACATAACACGTTGGACTCGCATTCGGATAGACTCGGGTTCATTTCTCGGTTTCGGTCATAATTATTTCTAGTATTACGTGGTTTCGTACAACGAACCAGGCGAATTTTTTGGAAAGCTCCATGACGTAGGCCATGGCTGATTCATTTCCTAGGTACTGCCCTTGTGCGAAGTGTAACCGTCTTTAATAATCTCGCTGTCGACGAGACGTAAACATCATTAAAAATGAAATGAAAATTACAGTAACTATTACGCAACATGACAAAAAAAAAGGGTCATCAGCAAGCAAAGACCAATAAGAATAAAGGTGCCTGTCTAGAGCACAATGGAGGGGGTATATTATCAGCACATTACGCATACATCCCAAACTGTAAAGTTATTTCGCTATTGTTGGCTTACTTATCTATTGTGTGCCTAAGATGCTACACTCTATGCATGCATGCAAATTTTACAGACATTCATGTATTAAAATGTATAGTTGAGATCACAAGTATTAAATAAGTTGAAATAAAAAAAACACTGAAACAATTACAATTACTCTTTTTCAGCATGCATTCCCGTAAGTTTTATTTTTTGGACTTCAACCATTTATGTAACTTAATTAAACTTCAACAATGAGTAAATAAACAATTTTTGTAAACATACTGAAGCTTATGAGTGTACATGTATGTTGACTGGTACAAAATACTCCAGATTCTGGTACAATGATATTGATATTTGCCAGACCTGAATATAAGGTCGGTGTACAGTAGTATAAAATAACATATAACTGAAGAACCACGGGCCAAACACAAAAAAAAAAAAAAAAAAAAAAAAAAAAAAAAAAAAAAAAAAAAAAAAAAAAAAAAAAAAAAAAAAAAAAAAAAAAAAAAAAAAAAAAAAAAAAAAAAAAAAAAAAAAAAAAAAAAGTTCCACTTAATTTAAAAAACAAAAAAACAACAAATGAATTGGCGTCGGAAAATTGTAATAATTTCAAGCATTCCGTAGTTTACTTCTACGGCATAATAGTGCGGGAGTTGTTTCCATGGTTACTTTCTGGCATCACTCAAGGAATATTAAAATTTCCTTCTTGGCCTTCATGGCTAGAGTAACACTGTGAATTTACTATTTTGTATTTCTTCAACTGAAGAACGATAGTCTTTTGTTGTGGTCAAAGGTCAAACAACCCGCTTCTTTTATCGCATTTATATACAGTTTGTATTTGATCGCATGGTTTTGCCGATGCGAATATCTTCCAACCCCTTATTATTCTGTACCCCCTCCCCTTTTCTCTCCCCAGTCACACACACATGCACACACTAACAATTAATATTTCTCTTTCACTTCTCAAAGAATGTAGGTATTCAATTACCGGGCCGCATCATCAGCAATACTGAAAGTTTCAAAAGCTTTAATCTATGAACAATAAAATTAATTTTCCCTTTTCTGTAAAAATTTTCTGCTGTATAAAATTTTGTTTAATCTTTTTTCAAACGAATAAAATAAAATCAATATAATAACTTGGACGCAACTTAGCGTGCGTTGACATTCGCATAAAACGTCAATGGGAAAATACAATTAAGTTGATTTTGTTTATATCTTCAGTCTATTGAAGTACACAAGTTTATTTGCTATAACTTACTTTTTATACTAGTAAAATTAAATTCTGGACACAATAACAAGCCACGAACCACGAAGAAAGAGTATTTTCCCAGCCAAACAGTAACGTTCTTTAATGAGGTCTTCACACTCATTTATCACTCTGGTTCTCGGTGCTGTCAGATGTGCCAAGGTAAACAAAGAGGCTGACGTAATCACGCAATTATTTTTCTTTCTCTTTCTCAAGTTTGGTAATCGGTCATCACGTTACTGTGTGTCTTAATTCTTACTCAGGGAATTAATTTCCCAGTACACCTAGATGGCTCGAGCTACCTGATGTGACACTGACACCCTTTATTGTGTAAGTTGCTGGGAAAAAGAGGGGAGACGTTGACACCGAATAATTTTTTTAAACAAAATTCAAGCGCAGTCAAGCCGTCTAGCCACTTAAGTAAACGCAGCACATATTTATTTTGGAAAATGTATCTTTTCTTAAATTACGAGTCTAAAAGTTGACGGACGCTCATCACGTCCATTTGTTTTCTGTAAGAGGGAATATTTATGTAAATTACGAGATTCTTTTACTGGTATGTTTGCTGAGTCTTATCTGACCACAAGTAATAACTGGAGAACATAATTAGGCTTTAGGGTAGCATTAAGATAATTTCAAAATTTAATTAAAAGAATGTTACGAATGAAACATTATACAGAACCTTTCTGAGAGACTCTTTTCACATTTAAGGACTTCTAAAAACACTTGAAAAAGCTTGCTGGAAAGTGAATTTATTTCATTGAAAACATTGCCTTTCACTCTGACAAATTTACTTAGGAGAAATATTTCTATAAAAACAGTTTTTTACTTCATTTGAATGCTTGATTTGATAACAAAACCAGATTTATTGAGAGCGTTAAGATATATTTACGGCATAGGGAATCAGGAAGGTGTAGTTTATCGTCATCTAAGTATAAATACAAAGTTTCGTATGTTTACAGTTTGTGGCATGCATTCGTTGTTTTACTAATTGTAACTTCAACTGCAGTAATTGCAACGTAACTACTGTAACAAGACTTGTATTACAATCATTTTAATAACTCGCCACATCCACGACAGTAATTTTAGTGTGCGGTAAAATGGTGCAATGTAGGTGAGTGTATGTGCTATTCTTAACTCATGTATGAAGCACTTGGCAGGAAATTATTACAAAACGTGTGATTTACCAAACGGTTGCATCAAAACAATAAAAATGTTTTGAATTAGGTCATGCCTAAGCAACAGTTTAAGATTTTTGTATTAAATAGATCTAAAACCTCATTTGTTAAAGTGACATAACCGGACGTTTTTAAAACCAATTTAGCTGCTAAATATGAATACTAAATGTCAAAATGCCCTAAGTAATACTGTTATCTTTATAGCTATACCTCGATATTGTTACGGTCATAGTTAGAAGTCAAATTAAGGTGAGTTATTGACGAAGTACTGTACAGCCCCTTTCTGTACAATAGTTGAGTACCCTGCACTCAAAAATGATAAAGTAAGTCGTGAGTGCGTGCGTTTTCAACTTTACAACTTAAATGTTTGAAGTTATCGAATGCCCGAGATTGTTGCAAGAATGAGAAAAAATAAAAAATGAAAACAAACAGAGATTTTAATATGCTTACTTTATCGCGAGTTGTGAGAAACTAAACTGAAAATGTTAGCGTGTAAGGGTGTATTAAATAAGAATAATTCTGTACACATATGCCAGTAATACAGCTTCTAAAACTTCAGCCTTCCTAGTATTACTTGTCGCTTAATGTCGTTACTGAAGAATGAAGACCAGCATAGTTCGCGTTATTTTCTGACTGTAGACTAGACTGAAAGCAGTTTGTTCGCTTTCTTGACGTATTCGGTTGGCATACAAAAACGTGGCTTGCAGTATGGAACGCTTTTGCCAATAATTAAAATTTACACGGTAGAGCAACCAGTCAAATACATAAATGACATCCATAATAACTGGTGTCCAATGACATCACAGATTGCGTTCAGTACTGTAGAGGTAAATTAATTCTTTCCTGTACTTAAGCAACAACGCGAATTTTGCGTATCTCTACAAATGAAGACCAATTTAGGAAAGAATAAAAAATGTTAAAATCATGATATGGAGACTAAATATTTGGTTGAGTGTGTTAAGAACACTGCGAATAATTCACATTAACCGTTCAGTGTTGTCAGCAACTTGTTGTTTATGGTTGACCTGTGTGCCATGGCCTTCCTCGTGCGCACTTCACGTATGTTATTATTTATGTTGACAAATATATAAGTGGCAATAATGTTTAATTTGATCAAGGAAAAAAAAAACAAGCTTGACTTGGGTCGTTCAGGATAAACTTTTCTTACCTTTTTTTTCCTTTCAGGTAATATACGTTTCCTGCCCTTTGTAATATAAGGAAAGCAATCAAAGTAACATTTCAAGTATATACATTATACAGTGTTCAAAACTTAACGTCTGAGGCTAGAGGTTACATTAAATACATTTTTTAAATTATCATTCTAGACAAGATGGCATTTAATAGTGTTCATTCAATTGCGAGCTATCTAAGTTTTGTAAGCATAGCTAATGAACAGAATATGATAGCTTTCAGAATATAAACTTGTATATACGAAGCTAAGTCAATAATTGGACAAATGGCAGCTACCGAACGGTAACACGTTGGACTTGCAATTCGAGAGGACTCGGATTCGATTCCCGGCTCCGGTCATCCTGATTTCGATTTTCAATGTTTTCTCGATATCTCTCCAGGCGAATTATGGTATGGTTCTAAGTCTTATACCTCAAATTCTATTTACATTTCGCTACGTTATAGACCTTGCGATTTAGCTGTTAAAAATAACTACGCCGCAAGATGTGTGGCAAATTTTTTGAATTTACAATTTGCCCGACTGATTACAAGGCTAACTATGCAGTACTAGCTCTATTGCCACGCTGGTACTGCAGCTCAATGTGAATAGAATTTGCGGTATAATCGCGAATTTAACACTTTTCTCCTCAGCATTCCAAAAAAGGGAAAAATAATAAAATTCAATATGGCTACTGAAACCGAGCCTAAAGGGTGTTGAAGTTCGATAAAATCATAACTTTATAATTTGATGAAATATTGTTAGTTTTGTGGACGATACTTTGTGAGTACATTCTACTCTTACGAAACAATTGTCACTCATAGTTTTCTCATTACAGGGCGCCAAAGTAAAATTTTGCTTGTTCCGCTGCCATGAAAATCTAATGGATTGCAGTTTATCAGAACAAAACTAACACTTCTAATAAATTAATCAATTTTAAAAATGTAATGTAAATATTCTACCCATATTATGTAAGTAAGGAAACAACATTTCACAATGACAATGAACGTTAAATGTTCACAAAACCTAGCAATCAAGATATTTTACGCAATGTGAGGGTGGTCACGCCTTTTATTTGTATTACGAGGATAGATTTGTAGTGTTATTTGGTAGAGTTAAGATCACGTTGATATTTAACACTGCATAGATAATAGTACTTTAAACTACAAGCCACGCACGTTATTTAACCACAATTATATTTATATGCTCGATTACTATTCACTCTGTTATTTAACATTTACTTACTTTTTCGTTAAAAAATCACCTCCCGAAGTTTGGTTGTTTCATTTATTTGCAACCTGTATTTCTACAAAGTTTTGACTACATATTTTTTACCAATTAAAGTAACATGTGTAATTTATCTTGAATACTTTGGTTTACTTCTACATTATAATTTGCCTGCTCCTCTAAAAACCATTTTGCTATTATTACAAAACCATTATCCCCACGAAACGTCAGTTCAAACAATTTACGCTCAAAACGAGATATTACTGTACTTATGAAAGTATTCAGATCAATGCACATTTCCTATATTCAGAAATTTATAAATTTAGATCGTGTCGTAGGATTTTGGAGAATCTTAA
Source organism: Medauroidea extradentata (assembly GCA_003012365.1). Taxonomy (NCBI): domain Eukaryota; kingdom Metazoa; phylum Arthropoda; class Insecta; order Phasmatodea; family Phasmatidae; genus Medauroidea; species Medauroidea extradentata. Next base: position 51,540 of record PNEQ01083504.1, on the reverse strand, counting down.
GGGATTCGCCTAACAACAACGACAGCACTTTGTTGCAGTAAACGCTTCCCATATAAATGCGGCGAATAGACGGTCGTTTTTCACTGACAGAAGGCAAATTGAAAGTAATATCTTTAGATTTAGCTGTTATATTTGCATAGCTCCTAGCTACAATAAAAAAAAAGTAAAATTTTCTGAACCCTTTATAATGTATTTGGGTAGGCAACCCTTCAGAGACTGCCATTGTCTTGAGGGAGAATTGTGGGACAACGGTACTGAAACTTTGCATATAAAATTCCCCCCAGAGGTAATTTTTTACCCAGACCTGTCTAAATTCCCTTCATTAATTTCTTGTTAAAGCGCCTCGGGGTCTTTCGTTCGCGTCAAATTATTTCGCTCACGGTCAAGATTTCTTGATTGTCTCTGGGACGGAAAGTGAATTCTTTTCGCTCGTTTCCCTCAGTTTGTCTGGAGCTCTGCTAATGTTGCCTGAACCTGTATCTGTTCCATCACTTGTTTCCTGTTTTGCATATAAATTGTTTGTTCTAGCTTGGTGACCCGAGTTATCTGCCCGTGGCGGACTGCATGGCCCCCCGGGCTGTGCGAGAAAGAAGTACCTCCTGCTTAGTACGCCCATGACGGAGCAGGTGCACCTAGGAGTTCTGCAGCCAGCACAGCCCATTGGAAAATATTAAAACGAACTTGCGAGCTACAAGTGTGTCTCCTTTATTTGAAAGAGCTAGTGAATTTATTACGAATTCATATTTTATTTCAAAAGATTTGTTATGCCCTAGAACTATGATTTATTTACAAATTGATTTAAAATTACAAATATGATTGTTTTTACTATAAAACATTTTTAAAAATATGATAGCGTGCGTATGATGTTTTTGTTAATCATAATAAATAACAACCTATGAATTAACTGCATTATTTTAAGGAAAAAAAAAAACAAATATTTTTATATGTTATTTACAAACTTTCTCATACGAAAGCACAGAATAATTTTCCACTGTGTAAAATTTGCTGCTGTAATTCAGTCAATGGATGATCTTAAATACGAAGTTCTTTTTACTATCACATAAGTGTGAATATTATGGTTGTATACCATTTTTTGTAGATCTTTGAACGAGGAAAATTTTAATTTCAATCGGCACATACTTTTTATTTAGTTTTCGTTCAGAGAGCGTGGTTATTAGTTCGGTAATCAATGAATTACCTAACTTTTGCTAGTTTTTCTAAACATATACTAGAAAATTAATACAGTGTTGGTAAAGATAAAATGTTTCGGAAATACGTTTTACTGGCGCACGAAATATGGTCATGTGAACGTGGTACAAAATATTTTGCTAAACGAATGATTCACTGTCCAAAATATTTGCTCACTAAGTATGCAAAACATTTCCCGGAGATTGCTTTATTTCAGGTTTTCGTGTCGACTTTCACAAATATATTCATTTAAATTGAAATTTAAAATGTCAGTTAATGTACCACGTACTCTTAAAGGACAGTGGCAGTCTAAAAAATTATTGACTAGTGACTTAAATGTTGGAGTTTTCTTCGTAATAACTTTCAACGAATTTATGTTTGAATTATTAATTACATGTACGGTTATATAATTCTTGTTGTTCTAACATGTCAACTTTACGATTTATATCTTGTTATCGGAAGGTATTTTGCGGCTTACTAAATTTTACATAAGATTTCATTTAATACTTCGGACACTGGATTTTATCTTATCAGTAAATAATTAGAAAATGAGTTTATGTTAAAACGTTGAGTACAACAGTAGTAACTTGAGTAATAAATATCCAAAACAATTTCCTCAGCAGACATAAATAACTAAACTGTGACAGGCCCATATGGTCGCCACCCCGATTTATTATATTTAATAGTTATCAGTGTCAACCATTATAAATCAATGTGCAATAATAACTATGCCTTGCGACCATTCGTTCTTCTCGTCATTGAATCAGGATCACATTGCAATAGTTCTCATTAAGATACCATTACTGCACCAAATTTTATATTAAAAAATAAGGAATTATAAATATATATATTTCATCTTTGAGAAAACGAGAGAAGGTAAACAGGTGCAGATAGTGTCTTGGGGCCTAACCCAACACCTGTTCGAGCTACCTCCCTAGCTGGACACGAGGGGAGGGGTCCAGCCAATAGTTTTGCTAGTTGTTACTGTGTTGTAGATATTTAGTAATTAAGAAATCATAATTGTTAACAAATAAATGAACCATTATGTAACTGAATGTAAATAGCGACGATAAATTAAGAAATGATTTAATAAACACGTTTCTGGCCGGAATTGTTGTCCTCGAGAGGCGGGGCCATCGGTTGTAAGCTGACTCATGATTGGCCCAAAACAAACCGGAGCTTGCAGGCCAAGATACGGGAGGTTTTGGCGCAAATCAGGGAGGGGGGAGGGAAGCAAGCCGGCGTCGGTTCGGGACAGACGTCAAGCCGGTGAGGTCGTCGGCGAGTCCCGGCGACGGTAGGGCAGAGTGCGACCGTCAGGCGTCGAAGCTAGGCGTCGAGACGCGGAGTATTGTGGGCCGAGGCGCCATCATTGTCGTTGTTTTGAGTTTCGGGACGCCATTAAGATTTCGTCAAGTCACAAAGTATGTCAGGTCGAGACACCTCTGCTTAGTAATTGTAGAGAGGCAGTGATTGCGAGGCATTTGATAATCTAAATAGTTGTCGGGGTCTCCTTAAGAGCCATACCGAGAATTATACGTCAGTATCGGTTTGCCCCGAGAGGATAGCAACGACGTGCTACCCGGGTAAAAAGACTTGCAACTTTTTCATTGCACCATCTAGTATCATAGTATCCAGAACTTGCACCCAGCAAACAATAGCCAACCAAACATCCACCAAATACGTGGGATGAAACGAATTATGTTGTGCTGAATGTTTAAAACAATGATACTTGTACATAGTTGGTTGTTAAGTTTGCATGAAAATACATAACTTAATTTCGTAACATGATTTTCTAAGATTTAAGATTTAAAAAAATTCCTATATAGTGTAAAATAGGTTACGATAATAAGCCACCAAATACTCCACAAAATTCTGTCAGAAATGGAGGTAATTCGTATGACATAGCGTAACGCTTTGACAAATAATTCCGTATCGATAATGAAGAAACAGAATTGTAAATCATACATGAGAAAACAAAAATAGCATAAAATCGTTCTATATGAAAGGATAACACTAGCGTTAATACAGTAAGTTACTTCGTTCCTCTATTTTGTTACTTATAAGACATAGGTTCCCTTTCCGCGTAGCTACACAGAGGACTTATCTACTTATTGTTATGAAAAAATCTGACAGTATTTGTCAATTTATATATAACAAAATTAATTTATTTCACAAGTAGAAATAATTTTTTTGTAAGGATAACTTGAATCATTTAAAATCATACATAATTGAACAGAATTTATTATTTAATTGACATCGTAATGTTGGTTTAAAAACGGTTGAGAGCAAAATATTGTACGCTTAACTCATTCCGTAAGCAAGTTACTCGCAATAGGTTAATGAAATTTTTAGTGACCCACGGTAAATGATAGGTAATTTTATAGATAGCCTACTAGGCAAACATTATTAAAACATATTTACACATGCTGCTTGTGATCGAAATCAGTATTTAATTTAAGTTAGATTTTTAACAGTTTTATAATACTTATTCTATAATCAGAAAAATTCCGAAATATATTATAGTTGTTTGCAACTTTCGGCGACATAGTTAAATGGTTAAAAATCCAAAAGTGGTCTCAAGTTGGATATAGAATTATTTTAGACCATGCAAATACTTACGAAGAACATTTTCATTAGTTGTGTTTTATGTAAGATGGGTACATATGTCTACATGACAGGCCACCGATGGCTCTCAGTACGTTTTCCTGAAATAAAGGACAATAATTTTGATAATATATTGCATGAACTTGAAACAAGTCATGTTCTGTATCTGACATAGGACTAGGGTGTGTTAATGTATAGAAATAGTTGCAGTTCGCCAAAACTTCAGCGATAGCAGACCCAAGTTCAAGTGCCTTTAACGGTTCAAGGTGCATTATGTGGAAACAGAGAAGAAGGAAGTGGTGGAATGAAACAATACACACAAACACTTGGAGGAGAGCCTGGTAGTTGGCGAGCTGGAGAAACAGTTCTCAACTCTGCGTGGTTTGGCTCGGTCGGTCTGGAACTTGACCCACTGCGATAAAACAAATGTTCCTCTCCCGTCACCGAGTCTTGGCGGCCAACCAAACATGAACGCCAATATTTTGGCAAGCAGGCGTGCCTGTGCGGCGAGACCTTAACAAGGAACTGGAACTCGATGAATAAATTCACGGCGCCCACTCGTTTGCTGCTTGTTCGTCATGCCGAACTTTTCAACCGGAAAAATACGCATTTACAATCCTCCACTGGTAAAGTTTTGTGTTTCACATCACAGCTCTACCTGGGAATGTATGTGATTATGAATGGGTTCGTGTTGTTTGACTATGATATTTCTAAACGAATATTTGCCGTAGACTTAAAACAAATTTTATCAGACTAAAACTTTCATCATTTGTTTGGATAAAATTGAAATAAATAAATTCACTGTCATATAATATTTCTTGCTGCGCTTATGATTTTCGACCGCAACACTTTTAAAAGTAATAATATTCTTAACTGTGTTGCGTGACGAAAAACCTTTCGGAATGATGTCACAGGAAAATTAATTTGGAGGATGATTAATGAGGAGTTTCTTTGAAATATGTCGGCAGTTATTTTTCAGTTTGACACATTTTCCTGAATTATTGAGTTATTTTTAAATTTGACACATTTTCCTGAATTACTGAGTTCTTATAGCAGGGTAAGATTAAATAAAACACGTTTGTGTCACGGGCGTGGAATATTGTGTGTGTGTGTCTATATATATATATATATATATATATATATATATATATATATATATATATATATAT
>PNEQ01083504.1:0-40595 GCA_003012365.1 Medauroidea extradentata | reverse complement strand
TAAGTCTACTCCCTAGCGGGAGTTATACCACTACCACTCGGAGTCACGCCCGTGATCGGCTCAGCTTGCGCTGGGGCTTCACACCGATCCCCTGAGTACCTGCGAAATACCATGCATCCGAGTTTTCACCCGAGCAGGTGTCCACCTTCCAGGGCTCCAGAACCTCTTCTCCAGATCAACATTGCTCGAGATCCGCTACGCAGGACACTTGTGCGTGCCTCGGTTGGGACATGCAGTCTGTTCGTAGGTTGCACAGCGCACAACCTTGTACAGCTTTTGCCAACTACAACCCTACCTGGCAACCACCCATGAGCCGCCACTGCATATCTTACAAAATATTTTTCATAATTTCATCAAACTTGGTATACCAAGTACAAGTGTGACTTTACTTTTGTGTAAGTTTTTCATCCTGTCATCATATTTTCAAAAGGACAGCCATCTTTTTATTTTTATCATACTAATACTGTACATATCTTTGTATAAATTTTTGCTGAATTTCACCAATCTTGGTGCACATACTGCATAAAAGCCTGACTTGACTTTCGAATATTTCGTTCATCCATTAGTATTACGAAAACTGCGGTTATTTTTTATTTATCTTTATGATAGAAAGACAGCTCAGAAAATGTTTCCCCAATTTATTTTACTGGTTGCTCGCATATTAATTAGCAAGCTGACTTATCTTTAGTGTATCGCCGTTGCCACGACAATATCTTCTATGTGCAAAAATAACCAATATTTAGTTTGCACTTGCTAAAGACACTGTATGGCAATATCTATGAAATTGCCAATGCTCCCTATGGTTAGAACGTACAAACAAAGAATAAAAGTAGAAATATAAAAGCTCCTTTGTGTGAGGATTAAAATATTTGGTACGATAGAAGCTCTTATGAATGCGCACACGTAGGAGATGTTGTCGTTGCAACGACGATATACCCTGTATCACATGTCTAAATCAATATTATCTTTTAATATTCCATGATTACGTAAACGAGTTTACTTTCAGGAATAATTTGCACCCTCTTTGAGGAAAGTAGGCTAATCAGTAATGCTGATAAATTCTTGTTTTTTCTTCTGACAATGCTGATAGCCTAATGTGTTAAACAAGGAACGGCAAATAATAGTTAATAAGTAGTAAGTTAAAGGTCTTTGTTATTGCAATTTTAAATGTCAAAATAGTATCTGTAATAGAAAAATATAGAGTAAGTGCAGTGAGCCACAACAAATGGCGACTGTACGTTTTCTCTGAGAATTGGGTAACAAACTTACAAAAATTTTATATGTCCGAAAGTGTCATTTTATTTGATAATTGAAGCATAAGGTTCTTAATCAATCGCAGTTTCATTTATTGTACGTACATTATAGTTTTAAAACCTCAGAATGTACTTTGCAATACTAATTTTTACATACCTCATTATTTGAAACCTTGCTACGCGGTAGTAGCCAATAAATCAACAGTAGTAGAAATGAGTTCGCACTTTTCACCCATCATTAAATATTATCTTCCAACAGCAAAGCCACATCGTAAAATTACCAAAACTAATGGTTAATACATTACTAATGCCCTTAAATTAAATGAGAAAACGTTATATTTGAAAATGTTTCGTTAAAACTCATATTTTGTGGCCCTAATGCACCCTTTCACTTTTGTGTCAGTGGGTAATGCGAGTTGTGGTGCAATGGATAGTAGCTGATATCGGCATTCGGAAAAAAATATTTGTGGATTAAATCACGTTAAGTTACTTTATTTTACTGTTGGTTTTCGTAGACCAGTAAAATCCGTTCGCAATGGATAATGACCAAAATAATGATTCTGTATGTTATACATCCACATTTGCCAAAACATCTGAAATATTTTGTATAGTGATAAATCGTGTTAGTCGTACACTGATAAGAATTTCCGTAAATTTACGGAAATATTTACAGAAAAGTAATGTAACTATGCGGAAGTGGCATCCGTAATTTTTTGTTTGCCAAAGAGTGTCCATTTTGCCAGTTTACGGATGCTCGGAACTTTTCATAAATTTACGTAAATTTGTTTCTACAACATTTTAAAGCATATTTTATTGAGTGTCTTAAAAATTCTGGCATTAATGAGTACTATGAGTCTTGGATTTAATGTGCATGCATACTGGTGCGAAAAAAGAGACGAAAAGACAGCATAAGAGAACAGAAGCGAAGCTCTGCTTCCTGCTTTTCCGCACTTTACCGCGAAGAAAAGAGATGCAAAGCGACAGGCAACACACCCAAGGACTCGTATCGCCCTTGGGCAAAGGGTCAAACAGTCTCGTAAGTGGCCGAAGTGTTCCGAGGAAGCCACATCATTTCTCCTGCAACCAGCCCACTGCGTCGAAGAGAAGCGAGGCTGCGCACACTCGCTTCGCTTTTCGCTTGTCTTCCAGACTATTAGCGTGGCACGCACTTCTTCCTCCTCGCTTTATCTATCCTGCAGTGGGCGACCATGCATGTTACTACATGGAACCTATCACTTTTGAAAAAATTACACCGTTTTTCTCTTTTTCTTGCGAGTGGGTATGCACCTTTAAAGTTATGTATTCTTATAGCGTAAAATCTTTTTCTCATAATGGTACTCATGAACTTATGTAATATTACAATGTCAAAAACGTTTGTCTCTTATACAGTTAGTCTCTTACCACAAAATTGAAGTTGGTCGTTCACTATCTGGTCACAGTGGTACAATGATTAGCGTATCTGATTAGTGGTCCGAAGGTTGTGGGTTCGAATATCACGAATTCGATAAATACTTCAGGATTCTTTCAAAATCTCAAGAAGCCACAACAAAGAAGAATATTTGGTATTTCTGGAAAATAGAATACCAGTAATAGAAAAGAAAGAGAATAATTTCTGTGAGAAAAATGGATTGCCAACGGAGGATTTGGTCGTAATTAAGAATGAGTATCCGTGATTTTACAAAGTATTCTGAATTATTAATTACCTGTACTTTTCCAAAATTTCACGGAATTTTTTTTCGAACAGTGCATCCGATGTTCTCTATAGTGGTGTAGCTTCAGATATTGAATGTGTGTTGGTTTAATCAGGCTTTATTTATTGATGCAACTTCTCAGGAGGCGCCACAGCTTCATTACGTCCCGGGTAGAAGGAATATGTATGGTAAATAGGTCCTTAAACGTAATGGAAACACTCGTGATGTATGTGACCGAAGCTCGGTCAGGCAAGAAAGAGTAAAGAATTCGTCCTTGGCATGTATTGAGTGTCGATTACAGCTTTTGTTTGAGGTGATTTCCGAAATCATGGAAAACCGAAAATATGACGTCGAGACAAGGAATCACGTCCAGGTCCTCCAGAATCAGTCTAGTGCACGGTCGTAGAAGAACAGGTCTGGACACTCGCCTATCTACCAATGTATTTTGCTTGACCCCCTTGTTGTTTGGCTGTAGTTCAAGTTACCGAGAATGTTGTACTTTTTGCCGCTTTAATCCGGGCGGTCGGACTCATACTCCGCCTACTTTTTTCCACAGTTAAGTTAATAAAGTAAGTAAAAATTGCTGGAGCCTTTTCTTAAAATTGTGAGCGAAGGAAGTATTTCATAAATTGAGAAAAAATACGTTTTGATAAATTGTTTATCTTAGTGGGGAGGAAGTGGGCGGAGTTTGAGATGATCCGCCCTAACTGCAGCGCCAAAAACGTATAGCATTATCGGTAACTTGGTGAACTACAGCCAAACAACAAGGAGGTCAAGCAAAATACATTGGTAGATGGGCGAGTGTCCAGACCTGTTCTTCTACGACCGTGGTCTAGTATTTTCCTTGTACGATACCTCGCTCTGTAGTATATATGAGCTACGATACAATGACAAATGTAATAGATTTTTGTATCATCATCAGTTAAATAAACAGAAAGCCTTATGTCATGTTGGCGAGATTTCTATTGTTCCTACAGCATTCCGATACGTTTACTAAACAACCTGTTCTTTAGGAAAGAAAAATAAACTGCTCTGTCGTAGAAATTATACAAAACGTACTAATATCTAAATCTGATGGACGTCTTTTTTACCATAATTATGCTTCATACACACGGATTTAAAGGTATGACAATTTGTTGGAGAGGGGAGGGAAGAAGCACGTTGTGAAACGTTTTTAGCTAAGAAAAAAAATTAGTAAGTTTACAAAATTTTCATGGGAGAATTAATTCTTCACAAAACAGAAAATTCAGTATTGATATCTGCATGAGCCGTCTTTTGAGAATGGAGGGTGTTGGAACATAATGAAAAGACATCAGAAGAACACGTTTCTTATTCCGTGGTCACCAGACGTGTTACCTGAATGAAGTTTCTCACGATTCAGAATATTTCAACAACATACGCTTGAAAAAATTCGCATTTCATTTTTCGCAGCTCAGCAGAGGAAAAGCTACTGGTGCAGTATTGTTAATGTGTTCCATATAAAAATGATCGAAATAAAAAAAAATTGTTTTTATTCACGCGATGTTAAAATTAACTCAATGAATTCATATTTCCTCATGCAAAATGAAATGTAGAAAAATAACATTATAGACCCTGTGTTAATTTGACCAAATATTTAGGCAGTTACTGTGAAGTTTGATCACTACGTATCGGCAGGGAAAACTGCGCCACACTCAAGAGTTTGATTTTGGTGCCATTTATTGAAGATATAGTGACGCTTGTTCTATTTCTCGTTTAAACGGAAATAACTATTTCGAAGTTGCTACTGTTTGACCAATAGCAGTATATACAGTTTATATATATAGTCTTGTGAAGTGCAAATTTACCACTTACAGATGAAGTTTATCTCACTTAACTGTTCTTAATCCATTAAAAAAAATAATATATGCCCATTGTGTTATTTGTACACTTAGTGACGCACGGTTACATACTAATAACAAAAACAAAATATTTTTTGAAATCTCTTTGGTCGAGGAACAAACTGCTTCATATACTTCTTTCCATGACATAGGAAATAAGAATGAAAATGTGGTAAAGGTGGAGAAGACGAACTCTTGAAATTTCATTGTTCCCTCGGCTGCAGTTCTCGATGTCGTAAAATGACGACCGTAAAAAAAAGTTACCATGTGTGGAGACGAGTGAACATGTTGCTTTGCTCCTCTGAAAATCTTTTCAATCTGAGGCAATGTTCAATATTTCTTGCGATAGACACCAGTTTTTTTTTATTTATTTATGTTGAAGCGACCTCCACGAGCACTTGGCTTATTTTAAGGAGGAAATATGAATAAAGTGTCATCACAGAAACGCAAGTAAATGAGATCATTACAAAACAGTCACATAACAATAACATCTGAGACTTTTTTACATAAATAGCAATTGAGTAAATCAATAATAACAATGAGTACATATACACAATTTTGTGATTAACAAGATACATGATTCAATGGTTTTTTAAACTAGTCAACATGTAGCACAGGAACATAATTTTAAAATAAACAAGAAACAGGCAATAAATAACGCAAGAAAAAAATTATCTTCTCTTATGCTTGTTTTATCTTCCGTCGAGTTCTTGATGTCTTCTATCTGAAGTTAGGATGAACAAGTTAAATATTTGTAATTACTTTACAAAATTTTCTGAATTTTTTAGTGTAGTCAGGAAAAGGTATTTTATATATTTGCGATTAATATTGTTGGTATGAACTGCAGGTTATAACAAACGAATATCAGACACAAAATTTTTACCACTGGTGTTTTATAATAGTTAAAATAAAAATCATTATCTTAAGCTAAAATCGTATTTTTTTCAAACATGTTTTATCTTATGGTCTGACCAATTTGATATTTTATTTCTTAAATAATCTGCTTAACATGCTTAACATAAAAAACGCAATGGTATATGAACTAAGAAGCATAGGATACAATTAAATAACATTTATTGTTATCAGGAACTATCGTTACACACTTACACAAATTTATTTAAAACATCAACACAGATGTTCCGCGCAGAAAATGAATGGGCTTGTTAAACGAAAAATGTTTTTAATAAGACTGACTTGGACACAAGAGAACAAATCGCGAGACAAGAGTAAATACAATAAACAAAATACCACAACAAAAACCAAATTAAAGATATCGATGCCACAAAGTTAGAGTTTCCGCTTGGTAGCGCAGCAGTTGCATGGCGGGTCTGTATAAAAACAAGTTATATACAGTCACAACAATGTTCCTATGTATGTTAACATAGATACAAATACTAAGAAACATAATTTAAATAAACATATTTCTAACTTAACAATTTATCTTATTATTGTTATTTTTCGTTGTACTCAGATAACATTCCGTACGCACGTACTTCAAATATGTTCAAATTCATTCCGTGGTCTCATGATCGTTGTCGATTTCTGTGTACTGTCGAATTCTGTCATTACTAACATAGCAGTAGACTTTAATCATCATATACTTGTCCTTTTATACATAACTGTTCGTTTGTCACTTAAGGGGTATGTATAGGTACGAAGTCGAGCGGACGACTAGAATAGTCAATCGTGAATAAAATAAAATCTACTCATCAAAATTCGATGAGACGTTTTTGTCGTCGAGCAGATAATTTACTAGCGGACGTTTCTTTACATATATCACTATGCGGTAATATGCTGTACTTTCGAGTAAAATATTAAAAACGGTTTTTAAAAAATGAGGGCTTGAAACAACAAAATCTACAAAAGCGGAAAATGTAATTTTCATAATTTTAGTGTGATAATGTCTATGCCTCTATCTATAGTAAGCGAATTAAGAAAATATATTCGCATTTTGATTTGAAAATAATTTTACTATCCGAAAATCTCTGCGCGAGTGTTTACGGATGTGGTTATGTTCATTTTAAACTTTGCACGCCACATGACCTGTGCATACATACCCCTTGAGGTGTAAATAAACTGGCGACTGGCGAACGGAGGTATTCATTGCCAGCCGTTTCTAGATCAATTTTTGTTTTCCGGGCGACGAGGGACTAAACAGTCTTCCCCGTTAGTCGTCCGTGGTTAGTTCAGGCGCATCTGGATTTAAAGGTTTCTGACGCTTAAAATATCACTGAAAAAAGAGTATAGTTGCAGGTACCATACTTCTGTTAAAATAGGGACAAGAAAACAGTTTGGTTGTCGATACTACTCTGGACAGTTCCTTCAACGATCTGTTTTGTTGAAGAAACAAAGAACCTTGTAGCTTTTACATATCAGATAGTAACTTCTACAAAACAGATTTAACTAAGCCTTGAGTTCGTGGACTCGAGAACTGGGGCGTGAATTTCTCTTCGTCATGGGTTTCTCCACGTCCCACCAATAACTTGCCGATCTCATTCTTCTATACGTTTTTGAAATGCCATTCGATTTTCCCTTTCGTGATTTACATACCTTGGAAACGAATTACTCAGTTGCTGTATAGGGTGGTGAAACAAAACTGTTGAATTTAATAAATTAGGCTGTCCGCTTAAACTTTGTGATTCACGGGGCTTCGATACATTACCCCGCAACTGTGAAACAGATTGTGTAACTTGTTCTATGCTATAATTTATTATTCGTGTATAGTCCTCTGATGTTACCTATGAGTTTGTTCTCCTGTCTATCGCACAGCTCATTTTCCCTACGTGGTATAGTGCACACAATCGTGTAGAAACGACGATTAATGTTGCTAGTTAAGTCTACAAGATGCATTCTGCACGCATCTTTTATTTCAACTAATGCTTAACGCGATATTTCGCCTAAGCTCGTCCTGCACTTTTCGCGTGTGACAGTCACAGTTCGGTGAGACAATTCCTGCTGTGTATTCTAGTTTATTTGCAGGTCACTTATGGCTACACTTACGGAGTCTATTTGTGTTTGGATTTCGAGTAATATGTGATCATGGCTTGCTAACCGACCTCCCATTTCGTCTAAACGCTCGCCCGTTTCCTTAAAGGTTTTTTTGCACTAGTAGCACGCAATTCTGCGTTTCATTCTCCACTAATTTAAGCCTGTCGTTTACACCTAAACTTGGGTTAGTTCCTTCCTCAGAACGTCTTGCTCGGCTCTTATTTGTGTTTCGAAAGTTACCCGCAACGTACCTTGACTCGTTTGTATTGTTTGAAGTTCTGTTCTCCAACTAGCCTGGTTCTCTTGTAGAACTGTTCTTTAACTAGTTTGAAGTATATCTGAACTCGTTTGTATATTTGTTCGCAGATTGATTAAGTAATAATCATTTGTTGAAACATCCCATCATTTTTTGCACGTCAGATGATTCGTTAGCGTGACCAGTTCTGGCTTCGGTCAGCTTGTCTGAATGTATAGTCAGTGTCAATTGTACTGCGAGCTACGACGGCGGCAATGGCCTCGTCAATGTGCGTCAATATACTAGTACATTATCTGTCATAATTTCTATTGTATATGTACTACAAGCAAAGCAGTTACCACACATTCTTCTACTTCGGCATCTAAATTAATCATCTTGATCATCTCTAAATTAATTATCTCTACTCCTGGCAGTCAAACGGATTTTCACATGTGATAATCGTGCCTGTGCGATGGCGCAGTTCTGTGGCTTGATGCTGCTCCACATCCACGTCACATGTCACCTCTTATCGTCATTCAAATCCTTGACTGTTAAGAGCCGTTAAATCTCCCAACTCTACTGTCCCGTCGCGATAGCGTACTCTATATTTAACATTTATCAACGCTGTATTTTACACTTAAAATAGACATAACTTTTTCAGACAGCTGCCACTAAGATTTGCTTATATAATATCACACCAGTTTCCCGTTAACTTGCCTTTCAAGGGATTCGAACCCAGAACCTCCTACCTGTGTTTCAAAGCACCTACGCTCAGATACGTCGTCAGAATTCTTGATAAATTAAATCTGTTGTGTATACCGGCCTCTTGACGAAAGAGGTATACCTATCAATAGGATGGCAAAACGTAACCACTTTTAAATTAATTTTCCGTAATCACACCTGCTTTTCGGAATTTCGAGAATGTTTCTCATCATTCCTCCTCTCAAACTGTAGAACTTAAAAAAAAAATAATAAAAAAATAAAAAAAATTGAAATATATTTTTAAGTATCTACACAATCTCAATTCCCATTCAAAAATCATCTCGGCATCTCAACAGGTTTAGGAGCTGCAGAAGGTTAACCTAAACCAGGGGTTGAATTTGAAATAATCCTGAAACCATATTTTATTAACATTTCAGTAAGCACAATCTGAAGTTAAAATAAGTTAGACTACTGTACGAGTGCAAAGGTTATCGAGGATTTATAGAAAACTTATTTTACTGCGTTTTACTCCCTTAATTTTCGAATAAAAATAAATAAAAGTAACGTATTATGCATTTTTGCAATATTATTACTGAAGTAAAATTCACCTCGGTATGTCACCGAGTTTACGCGTAATTGAGGTTTCCTTGAATACACATTTTACCCTTTTCCATCCCCTTAGTTTCCAAATTTCAGAAAATCCCTTCTTACCGATTGCCTACCGCGTAAGGGGAAACCGCTTTCAAAATTTCATTTCTCTAGATCTAGGGCTTTGATCAGTGAGTGGTTAAGTGGGGCACTTCATAATGTTTCTAAAGATTAATTAATCTATGGCCATACTATCGTAGTCATTGAAAACAAAAAACTTATTTACACGAGTATCATTAGAACTGACGTAAACTCTGCAATATTTTAATTTAAATTGTTCTTAAAAAGTTTTAAATTGCAGGTTGCTCACAAATATTGACTAATATGCGAAATCATTACGCACATGAATAAAATATGTGAAAATAAGTCAGTCATCAACTTAAATACGTGTGTTCATTAAAAAGCGTTTTAAAAGTTAAATATACATTTACATGCTAGACGAAGGTTTACGTTAAAAAAATATCCAAAAAATCCTTAAAAAAAAAAAAAAAAAAAACCTACTAATAACGACAACTTTGTATTATGTTGCTGAGTTTCACGTAAGCTAATTTTTTCATAAATATTTCATAAATATTTCATAAATATTTTCAGTAAATAATGACAAAACACTTTTGTGGATAACTAAAGGAAGGTGGTACATATTCAGAATATCAATTACGTTTTGTTGGTGTGGCATGTCTGGAAAATTATGTTGTAAATGTCTCGTAAGGTGATAAAATAAATTATTTTAGAGAAAAATGTATAAAAAACGAGAAATGCCTGAAGGGATATTTGATCACTGATCTGGTGGGTAGCCATACTCAGGCACAGTTCACTCTCTTCAAACATCTCAGGTATAGGGGTTATTATAAAAGCACTGACATTACAATTTAGCAACAACAAATTTTTCGACGTCCAAGTCCTAAGGTTTACCCAGATTATCCCTTGAGGCGGATTTTATATTTCGACCAAACAACTTCGTATATTTTCAAGGATATTGTATTGTTAAGGTGGAGTGCTTGATATTTTTTTTTTTGTATTTTCGTTTTTTGAGCTAAACATTTATTCAAGTTTATTCAAATTTTCTCTTTGACACGACATACGATCCATTCTAGATAAACTGCTAGAAATGAAAAATAATGAAACGGAATTTTTCATTAATTTGTTATGCAGAATCATCGCAAGAAAATTAAATATGTTAACTCCCAAGAATGATTACAAGTCCAATGTAAGATGAACAAATAACAATATTCTGAACTCCAAAATTCATCACAAATATTTTCTAAGCCTCATCATTGCCACATTAAAAAAATTTAAAACAGAAGTTATTGCTGAAAATCGATAGATTTAACTTAGCATCTAGCTTGCCCCTTTAAATATAGAAGTCTCTTATAACTGACATTTATCACATTTATTTTCTTTACTTGCTGAAACTTCCCTACAAAGTTTGGAATTATTGGCTAAAATGCGTTACTGGTAATATTTTACCAATGGAAGTTTTTCGAACTGTGAGTGCACCTCGCAATAATTTAAAGGCACTGTGATTTACTCTATGGGACAATCAAAGTCACTGAGACAGAAGTCATAAACAAAAGTAAAAATACAGCTCAAAATCCACTGGAGCTGTTGAATTGTCGATACTGTTTCACGTTTGGTGCTGACCCAGTTCAGGAAACATGAAATGTTGACCTATGATAGCTAGGAAGCGGAACTAGACAAATGCTGAAGCTCATGACAATAGCGTTAAAAGCAAACAAAAATTACGATGTCAAAAAAGAAGTCGGCTTTTCATTTCTATTAACGTGGCAGTTTTTACAATACTGTGAAATATATCATGAGTTAAACGTACGAGTTTTACGTAAAAATTCCTTTTTAATTAAATACCTAGTAAATAATTTTTCTTCGTAAATTTTGTCAAAGCATACCAACAATGTTTTGAGAGCTACTGTTTTGTAGTGTATGTCTAACAAATTTCATTTAAAACGGCCGTGAAATATTTTATGCAACGTCGTCGCCTACCCCGTACTTCAAACGCGTTGCTGTTTGCTGGGGAAATAAGTTTTTTTTTTTTCAAGAAGCCTATCAACTTGCGTATTGAGTGTTAACTTATGGAATTAAAACGCACTTCAGGCTAGTGTGGAATGTCACTTTCAAGACAACGCGTACAAAAGAAAAATGCTTCTGAAATATAAAATAGCTGAACACGGTGTTTTACACTACCGTACTTTAAAATGTACTAATTGGATGTATATGAAACTTATACATAAAAGTGGGCTACAAACATTCTACCAATAAAATAATATTTTTTATGTCTAGGGAGGGTGATATATCGCGGGAAATGTTGACTGTTGGCTATGCTTCAAGGGGATATAGTCATTCCTGACGTTCTTCTTTCATTACTAGCGAGTCCGTGTTTGACTGGGTCAATGATAATTCTGTTGCGCTAACATCTTGCGTCTGTAAACAGCTAGACCATATCACACAACAGTTATCCAATCATATAAGCGCAGGACGGAGAATACGCTGGCAAGAAATATGCTCGCGATTTTTCACCATCCCTACTTATGTGTCATGATTAGAGGTACGTCAATTTCGCGGATTCATCTGGCAGCAGCCTAGACTTGTCAGTTCTATACACCCACTGGCCACAATATATTATCTATTGGCTTTTAACCGTACACGCAGGTAGCAAGCGATAGCACTTCGCATTATTTCCTTATTTACTACTGGCTTGCAGTAGTCAAACGCGTTTCGTAACAGCCGCCAGCAAGTCACAGACATGACAATGAAGTATACATAATTGACGTTCAACCTGACCTGGAATGTATATGCAAAATTTACGTACCTCTAATCATGATAACAGTTGCATTCACTACACCGCGGTGAAAACACAACATTTGAGTGGTGAAAATACATTTATGGCTAGGGCTTAGCAACGGTCCTGAGTGCTGAAGAGATGGCATGAGAGGTAAGAAAGGAGCGCAAGGACTGGTTAAGGGTGTTCTAGTGCGATAAAATCATAATTTTATATTTATATGAAATATTGTTAGTTTTGTAGACGATACTTATGACTGCAGTTTCCTCTTACGAAACAAGTTTAGCTCTCATAGTTTTTTCTCATAACGGTGCGTCAAAGTCAAAATTTGCATGTTCTATTTCCATGCAAATTGTGAAAACCAATTGACTTACGTATGTGAAATAATTCACAGTGAAATAACATACTATCGGCTACGTAATGAAACATTTGACGAAATCCCGTGAACTGTTTTTGTATGATAAAAAATGTTCAACTTCCAACTTTTTTCCAGTATTTTTGCGATTATTTTTAATTAAAAAATATTATGTTGTGGGTTTTTAAAATGTTTTATTGCATTACTCATAGGATGTAAGTTCACAGTGAATTGTTTTGTTTAAGCAGATCAGCTGGTTTTCACTATTTGCATGGTAGCAGAACAAGCAAATTTTGACTTTGGCACCCCATTATGAGAAAACGATGAGAGATAAAATTGTTTCGTTAGAGTAAAATGTACTCACAAGTATCACCTACAATACTAACAATATTTCATTAAAACACTCGGGAGAACATAGTGAAAATTCGCTGACGAAAGCAACGTCAACCACATTTCCCACGCGCGAAAATTTATATGACTCTTACCCGGTTCGCGGTAGGGAGAAGACGTGTGTTCTAAGCACTATATGAGCTTAGCTTTAACAAAATGGTAAAGTTCAACCACCCAGCCACAGTGCATAGCATTCCACCCTCTAATGACAAAGCAAGCTCATGTGAACCAAGTATCATTCAAACAGTTGATACGAGACAAATTTTAGTGACCAACACGGACGAGCATAATTTGATAATGTCTTTGAATGTATCTTGCAACGGGACAGAATAATGTACCATACTTTATCAATGGTGTACATTTACAATAGTACACTAGGCTACAAGTACAAATTGACACCCAGCCGGATGTGGGTAATTGAACCTAATACTTCCGGTACCGTAAGACTTTGCGCAGCCAATTGCACTACGGAGGTCGGTTTAGCCACTATACCATGACAGCACTCTCTAATGTGTGGTTACAGTCAAGACTGGCGTATAGTGTTTATGTGGAGGCAGAATGACTATGTTCAGCACTGCACCTGACTACAATATATGAAGAGCTCCTTAAATACTGTTAAAGGAGAATCGTCTAAAAGGTACAGTATAAATTGAATATGGTAGAGGAATATTATAATGTTCAACTTAGAAAAAAAATTATTTGAATTTAATATTTACATGTGTAAAAATAATAAATTAATTTTTTTTGCGTAACAAAGGCATACGTCCTTGACGCCTATGGATGCTTCGGCGAGTGAGTGAGATATTTTGGTCAACGCTTTACATAAAGGTGTTTCGCGCTGGTGAAAGGTTACATGATGTGAGTATGGAGCAACGCGGGAATGAAGGGGCGGGGAGAACGGGAGATCCGCGAAAAAATCCGCCGACCAACGGCATCATCCAGCACGATTACCACATGCGAAAATCAGGGGACTGACTCAGCAGGGAATTAAACCCGGATCACCTTGGTGGGAGTGAGGGGTCTGACACTTCGGCCTCGGTCTTCATGCCAGTTCAGTGGCTTGAACATAAAGCCAATGGCTCAGATGCCTCACGTGTGAAAGCCGTCCTTATCACCACTTTGCTCCTAGCTCCCAAGTTCGGGCAAAGCTATGGTTGTCCCACCATTTTACACTAACAGCTGTGCCCGACATGCATCGCAGTATCATCTTTTTTTTTTTTTTTTTTTTTTTTTTTTTTTTTTTTTTTTTTTTTTTTTTTTTTTTTACTTTTTTGTTTTCCCTGTATATTTTGGGTGATCCCATTTTCCGCCCTTTAACGAAGTAGAATTATTTTTGGTCAATAACTTTGCGGGCGTGTGCAAAACAACTCACCAAGTTTCATCAGAGTCGCAAGAATTGTAGGCTATGTGAGGAATGCATACGTTACAAACAAACAGACAATATTTACATAACATATACAGCCTCTACCAAAAGTTTGAGGACACAACTATATTCAACTAAGAAAACGTTTTAGCGTTATAATTAATCCTACGGGACATGATTCTTAATGACACATGGGTAACGGTTTCAGGCTTTATCAAGAGTTTAATTTGTAAAAAAAAAAAAAATAAAATAAAAAAATAAAAAATAGCACAGTTTGATTAAAAGTTATCCTTTTTATTCATTTTTAAAATAACATGAATTTGTGTACACTTTAATGTATTTCCGGAGATGTAAAAATAAAATAATGGACGATGTTTATCCTAACTTCTGGGCAGAAACATAAAACCTTAAAGAATAGTTATAACCATAGAATAAATCTCAAGTATTGTTCAACAGAAAATAATGTGACATTTATCACTTTAAAAATAATTATAAAATATGTTACAAAACTGGGCAAGAAAACAATCTTTGGCAATTACTTACACTGTATGTTGTACGTATACACAACGTCGCTCGCTGCGACAGTATAAGTCATTGCCAAAAAATTGTCCTCTTGACCAGATTTGTGATATCGTTTATAATTATTTTTAAAGGGACAAATGCCACATTATTTTTGTAGAATAAAACTAGAGAGTTATTCTATGGTTATAATTACTCCTAAGGGTTTTAAGTTACTACCTAAAAATTAGGATAAACATCATCCATTGTTTTATTTTTTTCAAATATCCTGAAATACAAGGCCAAAAAATTTTCTTAGTGAAATATAATGGTGTCCTTAAACTTTTGGTAGAAGCTGTAGGTTATATATCATTCTCTCTCTCTCATATATATATATATATATATATATATATATATATATATATATATATATATATATATATCACATCCTGTATAAACAGGATGGTGCTGAACAACACCGACAAACTTCGCCGCAGGTGATTCCTTATAAAAAAAACGTCGAAATTATATTTTGAATTTGTCGCATAAAATTTATGTTAAAGGAGTAAAAATTATTTGACTATCAAAATTTATAATCGTGTTTCCCCAAAATATCGGAAACTAGATAACATGAAAAAAAAAACCTGTTTCCAGCATTGGTTAATGCTGTTCGAACCGTTCAAATCAAAAGCGAATACAACATTTTACCTTTCCCCCCTTATGAAAATAATAGGGCTAGCTACCGTCTAATTGCATACAACAATTTTATCGTCAGGGCCTTCAAACGTTTGACGATAGTTTATGAAGAAATAAGACCTATCTAACAAAAAAGGTCCTCTAGTTACAACTGTCTAGAACGTACCGTATATGCTAAAAACACACTTAAATATTTGCGCAGACATACAGAACCTAGAGCACAGATAATCCTGCGAACATCCGTGTGATGTGTGCAGCGTACAGACAGTGGTGAACATTAACTGTAAACAACAAGTACAATACTGTAAAAGTCGCAGATCAGTTTGTTGCTAGCATTCTGTTTACATATCGTAGCAGTTGAGAACGAAAATGGTTGGTCCCAGGTAGCTGAAACATGTGTAAATTGTACTGCGTTCGTCATGCTAATAATAACTGTCTTGGCTTCCGGGCTGGAGTCACGTCTTAATGGTTTCAAGAACCGACGTTTCGCCATACATTTCAGTAGGCATCACCAGGGTGACACCAATTAGAGAAACAACATTAATACCGACTTAGTACTATTGTGTTTCTTTTTCAGTGTTTCTCTAAATCATGCCAACTCCCAAAATCAGGATTTTAAAAGTAATTGATTTGCATAAACATTCAGGATCCCCACCCTATGCAGCAAAAAAATGGGGCATTTTACACCTTTGAAAATGTCGTAGGTCATGACATTCTCTTAACTTTCAAGATGGGTGTAATTGCAAACATAAAAACGTTTCAGAGAGTTTAGTCTTACCATAGTAAACAGTTTTCGCCCATATCCTTAAAGAAGTAGCATGCATGCATAACAGATATGGAGTGTCGAGCTATGCAGGCTACTTGCAATACACTTGCAGAAGTAGTTGCGCAGGTTGCGATAGTGGGTGAGATATAATTAAATAAACTAAGAATTACATGATAGCAATGCATACCACTGTACTGTGCACAAGTATTTAAATTAAATATATAAAGTCATTAACCGCCACGAATAAACAACAAACGTACAAGCGTTTCTATGAATTCAGAATCAGCAACAAGCATAAATGATTTCTTGTAGGAATACTGACAGAATGAATTAAGAGATTCGGATGGCTCGTAACATTTAATATGTTGAGATCCAAAGGGGGTTGACATGGTGTGAACATGATGTTGCTCTAAGAATGGAGGATAAGGAAAATTGAAGGTTACCGATAAAAGCCACCGGACAACATAATCGTACCGGCACGTTTTCCACAAGTGAAAATAGGTTTGGCACCCAGCGGTAATCAAAACCGTATCGCCTTGTAGGGAGACAAGTATCGTGACCATTAGACCGCCGTGGTGGCTCTATTTGCCATACTTTGAAGAAGCAACATTGATACCAACACTGTACTACTATTTTTTTGCAAGTATTACCTCACGAGGTTATTCATGTTTGGATTATTATTAGCATGACGAACACAATACCATTTACACATGTTTAAGCTACCTCGAATCTACCATTTTCGTTCACAACTCCTACGATATGTTAACATAATGCTAGCAACAAACTGGTCTGCGACTTTTACAGTGAATGTCCACCACTGTCTTTACGCTACACACATCACATGAATGTTCGCAGGATTGCCTTTGCTCTAGGCTCTGTACGTCTGCGAGATTATTCAAATGCGTTTTGAGGATAAGCGGCATGACCTAGACAGTTGTATCTGGAGGACCCTTTTGTTACAGATGTCTAATTTCTCAATAAACCATCTTCAAACGATCGAAGATCCTGACAGTAAAAAAGTTGCATGCAGTTAGATGGTAGCCAGCCCTATTATTTTCATAAAGATGGAACAATTAATGTTGTATTTGCTGTTGGGTTGAAGGTCCCAACAGCATAAAGCAATGTTGAAAATTTTTGTTTTTTATGTCATTTACTTTCTCAGAATTTGGGAAAATATAATTTTAAATTTTGATATTCAAAGACTCATTAATCCTTTAATATTAATCTCAGGCTATAAATGCAAAATGTAAGTTCTGATGTTTTTATTGTAACGAATCACCTGCCGGAGTTTACCGGTGTTGTTCAGTAACACCCTATATACACATATATATGTGTCATTGTATATGTATATTTCGTTGTACACACACACACATATATTACATATGATGAGAATATATGCATAAGAATACATGTAAACATATTTAAATAGCCACAATTTAGCACCTTTAAACCGAAATTTTCCCGGTAGAGCACCCACACACAGACTTTTCGATTTAATGTGGTTATCGACGTATCGACTACTGGACATTCTTGTTCCCACACCTCCACAAAAAAGTTTCACTGCCGCGGACGCCTGTAAAACCGCGGTCTTCTCCTCGTTCGGGAAGCAACCACGAGTTTGTTGGTTACTCTTACTCGATGCATTTTCGCTCCAAAACAGACACAATAACATTTACTAATTGTCATTCTAAAATTCCAACAGATCTACTCCGTAACGGGGAGATTTCATTTTTGCTGCGTGACATTGGAATGAACAACTAATATATATATATATATATATAGAGAGAGAGAGAGAGTGATATGTTTCACATTAAATATTACAAATTCTGTGTAAATCATTACAAAATTTTTGTACAACTGCAACTTGGACTGGCCAGAGAGTTATTGATAGTGACCTAGTAACTAAATCTGTTTACGTCTGCAACTACATCGGAATGTCGTTCAGGCCTCGCTCTTTAGTTTTGCAATGGTTTCGAAAAAAAATTTTTACGCAAATTAAATACATATATAAAATATTCGTTCGTACAGTTTTAACACTTATACAGTACATCATTGTTTGTACGTGAATTTTTCTTTTACAAGACACCAAACGGATTTTTAGACTTTTGCCCCTGAAATATCACATATTTTGTTGTCAAAATAAGCCAAACTGAAGCAATTTTTTTTGCTAGTAAAAGGTACATTATTTTAAAAAACGCACTAGTAAAATTGTGTATCGTATGACTGTACACAGTCTCAAAAACTTTTTAAAGCATTTTGTTAAAATTTTTTTGAGTTATTTGCAATTGTTAGAAATAAATTAAAGATCATGGCCGTTAGTATCGATCATGATCCTCAGATCAGAGCTGGTTAGGTGGAAGTGAAAGTTCAATTTGGTATCATATGCGAATAACATGCGCTTGAATGTTGAATAGCAAGTTACGATTAACCTGTTTATATTATGATGAAACAACACCTGTTACATATGTATGTCTACGAATAGAACCACTTTTCAAGCTACGTCCCCGTAAGTTTAGTCACCCAATACTTACATTAGAAACATGCTTTTCGGACCTCTCAAAATGTCCATAAATGACTTATTTTATACTGCCGTATGTAGGAAAATACCAATCACATTTAAAAGGCAGCACGATGGAAATATGCCCAACATATAGCAAAGAACCCCCAGTTGAGTCACTTGCGTATAGAGATAATACTGCAAACAATGTGCTTGTCAGCGGCACCCTTATTGATCCATTTATTTTGTGCCTTACGCACGAATATAGCGTATCTACGGAGCCGCCGATCTGTATACAGTTTCGGTCGAGTAATGTTAAACACTTACATTTGCGAGTGATGTCTGCTACGTAATAGTATTGACGGATGCTGCGTTTGTGCGTGTGTGTGGCAGGAGTGGTAAGGTTGCAGTTGACCTACGTGTGTAATGCTTTATCGCCTCTCCGCGCAAGGTACTCAGCTGGCGTGCAGTGCTTTACTAGTATCCTTTTTACCTATGGCTAGATCCACGATTTTATGGCGAAAAGATTTTCGCAACATTTAGTTTCGATGCGTCATGTGCAAATCTGCAGCTCTGCTACAACGTCTGTGGTTGTATGATTTTACTCTCACTTGCCTGGGAAAATTACAGACGTACGCGTCACAATAATCTTATTCTGATTGGTGCAGTCAAATGAGGAACATGTCTGAACAAAGACACGGTGCTGTGCTAATAACCATGAAGCACAGCTGCCGAAGTGCGCGTGAGACACTGAAACAAAATGGGGCCAAATTTTTTTCGCGACAAAATCGCGGCCCTATGTACGGGACTTTAAGCATTGACAACATTATTTTTTGTGGCCAGCATAGTTCAAATTCTTACGCTTGTTTCGATAGTTGTATTTTTCAAATCCGGTTGTAGTTTTTCCACATATGACAGTCTGGAAAACCCTTTTTTTTTTGGCCACTTTGAGAGGCCAGAAAATGATGTTTCTAATAAACGTGTCAAATTTTTTTATAACTATTGCGACAAAGTTTGATGTGTGTACTCTTTTCATAGATATACAAATATAATGCACGTTAAAAAAGTTCCGTCAAAAATAGAACAGATGTAACCCGCTTCAACGCATTTCAAGCGCAGGTAGGTAGGCCCCTTAAGAGAACGTTACACGTGTACATGTACAATTAAATTTCTCAAATAATAATTAAAGATTATTTCTCTCGGCTGAAAATGGTGACGATAAAGTGTTTTTGTGGTCCTTTTTAGTATTAATATCTTAGTGCAACATTTAAAAACGTTATACATGCCTTCAATACACCTTCAAATGTAATATTACATCACGAAATAATAGGATCATCACTGAATGCTTCTCAGGGGCTATCTATCTACTGCATTGACGTACATGAAAGAAATATTTGTTAAACTGCATATAGTGTCTGTTAGAGAACCGTGAAGTTACGTGTCCTTACAACTGAATCGGTAGTTGCAACTGCATTCAACAAGCATTTTTGAGCATTTTAAACGTTCGGGCACACTTTCACAACACCCGCTACAAAAGTGGCCTTATATATCATATTGTAGTCAGAATGAAAATATATAACTTTAGTTAATGCCGTTAGATACTTATATTACATATTTAAACTAGAAGAAGTAGTCTTAGAGTAAAACGATGTATAGAGATGACTTTTTCATTTTGTGATGAAATTTTGTTTACATATGTCAGAAATGATTATAATCCAGTACCTTAATTACCGCAAAAAAGAATAGCATGAAAATTAAATGCTTTCCTTTCTATAGTTACCATAAAATAGTACATAATACATAAAATATACACAACACTAAAATAATACATTCCTTAAAAATTGTAATAAATGTAATGCGACATAAAATAATTAACGAATTAAATCTGCACCAACGTTATGACTTCTTTAAAAATATAACATAGCATGTATTATCCTCTTAATGAGGTTCAGAGACCGCCAACTTACAAATCTACATTTTGGCAGTCGGTTTCATGTAAAGATTTGTATCTAATTTTTCCACCTGACATGGCACAGATTTTACCTTATCACGCATTATAAAATGGTTATTGCTTTTACTACTTTTCTTAGTTTTTGACTAGTAACTTTCCGGGGGTGCAATTCATTACTTACTGCGGTTGATTTCAAGTACTACCCGTCTGATGAGTTATAGTCGGTGGCAGGTAGAGGAACTACAGTGTTGGTATGACACAATTGTGTCCGGCAGTGTATAGTCTGCACAACCACACACTGCCACATACGCATGATATCGGAGTGTTGCATGCACGCGTGTGTGTGCGACGATTGCTGTAGTTGCATTGATGCCACATTTTAAGTGAAAATTTCGTTATCAGTGGCGTTTTAACAAAACAGAACTGAAGTTGATCAGAAATTTTACTAGGAACTACGTAAGTACGCAACCTTTTAATGTTGTACTGAATGGTACGCCAACCTTTTTCTTTATTTAGAATCCATACGTTATTCTCTCTCTCCTCTGGTATTAGCCGCTCCTTCCCTTACCACAACAGTGCTTGTGCTAGGCCATGGCCTGGGCTAGCAGAAAATTTTACATGTTTGTTAAGCTTCCCACAGTCTATTGTGTTTGTGCACTGATTGTACTACGTGCCGGCCCGTTACCCCCGCGCTACTCCCCTGCCGTACCGGCAAGTCGTTGTCAACATACAACAGCGCACTAATTTCTCAGAAATAAAGACTGGTCAGACGGTAGAACAGTGTAATTACAGACTCGGAATTTTCGCGGGTTCAACGACAAACAGGTTGGACTCCACAGTACTGTGTAAACCCTGTCTTGATTCTTGAGCAAATTGTTCATTGGGTGCTGCACAGGTGAGTGGCCAGTTACACATACTAATAGGTGACGCGGGAGTGAGTATTTCATGTACGTCTGCTATTGTTTCACATTTTCCAAGGAAGACTTTTGGTAACAATGACGCAATTGCGAAAGTATTTAAAGTCTGCATAAGTTTGATGTATTCGCAAAATTTCCAGGTGTCTATGTAAAGCCAATAGTTGTCAAGCACTGCCAACTTCATAGAGTATATGACGGTTTGCTGACTGAAATGTTGATGCCTAAACATAGTATAAAATGTGTAGGTCAAATTAAAAACGTTAAGTTCCATTATTCCAAAATAGCGTCTACTGATCCCATTAATAGCTCTGTCTGCCTAGCTAAGAAACATAGCTTGAACTATATTCCATAAGACATTTTTATATACCACTTTTCCGTTGAAATAGGCTATGTATTTTAAAACTGAACGATCTGGAAGCACATGTTTTTAAAATGTATTCTGAAGATAAACTCTTTGGACATAGGGAAGTTAGGCCACCTAGTTGGAACAATTTTGTGCGTCCGGGTCTGACTAGATACTAAGCGCTACGGGCTCATCAAGCCTTAGGTAGTCGTCTTGCAGATAACACCACTGTATGAGAAATTAAGTTAAGCTCATGTAACTGTTTGGCCTAATTTTAGGGGTGTGTTACACTTTACAAAAAATTAAAATAAAAATATGCACATAGTTTTTATATATGAAAAGGACCGCCAAATCACCAATTGTCATAACTTGCAATCGCAAAGAAATACACTTCAGATATTTACGGAGGACTTATGAGACAATTATCTGAAATTGTCTCTGAAAGGAATACGTTTTGATCGAAAACCTTTATTTAAAATAAAAAATTATATCATGTTTTCCAGGATGTAATTGATCTTCACTACACCCTATTAAAGGCCCACGACAGGAGATGAAATCAGTTCAGACGTGTGTGAAAATGAAACGTGCCCAGAATTAGTTTTTAATGTGTTGTCTAATTGTTATATAAGTGAGACAATTGTGACGAAATCCTACAAAGGGCATGTTACCACACTAGAAATATATACACACACGCTGGACGTTAATTTATTGAAATTCTCAAAATGAACTGTTTCACGCAAGATTAGGCAGATATCGAATAAGGTAATATACCTGCTAAAGCTCTCTGCACGCCGATCTGCGACAGTGGTAGACGAATACTTTTAAGACAGCCGCTTGGTGAAGGGTGTATTTATGCTTGTGTAAGGGGAGGGGGAGAAAATCTATGAGCAAAGAGGAACGCTGGCTGGAACATGTGTTGTGATATCGCCTCTAAGCCCAAAGTCGTAGACGCGCGCGCAGTTTTCCCACCTAGACGTTTCTACCGTGAGACGTTGAACGACGACCCTGTCTGTATATCGAACCTGTCACTACAGCCTATGTAATTGTAGGCCTCAGTTTTGAACGAATCCGTTACATACATCTTGAGAACCGATAGTATGAGGAAGATGATTTTAGCCAAGTTTGGAAGCATTTAAATAATGATTCCAGTGTGTAATATTACACGTAGTGTGTTTTATATTACAGTAGTTGACAAGCATTGTGAACGCACGTTTACTGTTATCTAAGGAATAAACGTATCTTTTAACACTCTGCCCGCAGTTCTAGCGGCAGCGGTGGTCGAGGTGTTAGACGTACCGCCTCCCGCCAAAGCGATTCGAGTTCAATCCCCGGCGGGGTCAATCCTCGGATTTTCACATGAGGGAATCGTGCTGCTGATCAGTGGGTTTTCTCGGGGATGTCCTGTTTCCCCCTCTCCTTCATTCCGGCACTGCTCTACACTCACATCATGACACCAGCGCTAAATACCAACATGTTAAACGCTGACCAAAATCGCTTCACTCACTCAGTTCTAGCGCCAGTCATGTGGACGCTTTGTCTAGGTAAAGCTCGTTGTGCAGTTGTACCTTAGTCAAAGCCCGTTTACTTAAAAACCGCTTACACGCCAACATGGTATTTGTGACACGATACTCGGCAAAACCTATTTTAATTGTTATATTTATTCTGGAAGAGTGTAGTTTGATAAAACGACCGTTTTCCGAGTCAATTCATGCTCTTATGCTTTATTTACAGTAACTTTATACGTGAATTTCATTCTTATTATCCGACCATAAAAAGCTGAGATCACCGCTAGAAGTCATAATCAGGAAAGTCTCATGAAGCCTGCACGCAAGTTCAGGGTCTTGCACACAGAGGCGATTAAACACGTGACGAATGAGCAAGAATCGGCTTTAGTAGCCGAGCTTTCCCGGGCTCTCAGTGTTGTCGGCGCTTGCAAAACCCGTGAACGACTTTACGAGATAATTCAAAAACAGTTCAACGCGTGTGAATGAAGTCTGCTTAGGAGAAGCATTCAAAGTAGGTTACATGTACGTATACCCATTTCGGGTTCACCACTAATCATTAAATCATATTTTCCAGGTGTCGAAAATGGCGAAAATGTGTGTATTTGCGATCCTTTTGAGGTATTATAAATATTTTGACGCAAAATATTTTAAATATGTATGTACCATTAACTTTAGAGTAATCATTGAATGTATCATAGAGGTGAGTTGTCAGCGAGAAGACTGCACGCCAATTAAGGCTCGGTTTCAGTCGCCATATTGAATTTTGTTATTTTTCACTTTTTTTGGAATTCTAAGGAGGAAAATTTTTAATGTGTGTTTATGACTCAAATTTTATCAACATTTCGCTACAGTACAGACCTTGCGAATTAGTTGTAAACTTACAATTACGCCGCAATCTGAGTGGCAATTTTTTTTCATATTAATAATTTGCCCGACAGATTACGACCTGACTATACATTACTAGCCCAATTTCCATGTTTGTACAAAAGCACAAAGTAGATAGAATTTACGGTATAATCACAGTTTTAACCTGTTTCTTCTTAGAATTAAAAAAAAAAGCGAAAAATAATAAAATTAAATATGGAGACTGGAACCGAGTTTTAAGTAACTTGCGCTTAGAGGCTAGGGAGATGTGTGATGCGGGTGCCTCCCTTACCGCTTCCGCCCACCCAGGCCTAACGGCCAAAATAAGTTCATAAAGGCGGCCACCAGGGTATTCAAGTGCGAAAAAATCATAATTTTATATTTATATGAAAAAGTGTTAGTTTTGCAGACGATACTTGTGAGTGCAGTTTCCTCTTACAAAACAATTTCAGCTGGCATAGTTTTCTCATAACATTGCATCAAAGTCACAATTTGCATGTTCTGCTGCCATGAAAATAGTAAAAACCAATTGACTTAGGTATGTGAAATAATTCACAGTGAAATAACATACTATAGGATACGTAAAACATTTGAAAAATTTCCGCAAACAGTTTTTAAAAAAAATTGCTGAATTCGCAACTTTTTTTCTGTAATTTTGCGATTTTTTTAAAATTCAAAATATCACGTTCTGCGTTTTTTAAGCGTTTTATTGCATAGCTCATGTGATGTAAGTTCACAGTGAATTATTCTGTTTAATTAGGTCAGTTGGTTTTCACTATTTGCACGGTAGTGTATGAAACAATTTTGACTTTGATACACCGTTATGGGTAAACTATGAGAGCCTTATACTGTTTTCTGAGAGTGAAATGTGCTAAAAAGTATCGTCTATAAAACTAACAATATTTTATAAAAATATAAAATTACTATTTTATCGCACTTAAACATCATTAAGTGGCTGTGTCACCTCTCTTGGTGAAATTTTTCATTTACTTATAGTAAATTAACTGTGTGACTTACGACCGAAAATGTTTCTTAGTATCAACATTTTACTATTATGTGTGCATTACTAGTCTAAACTGATACTAGGTGTGATTTCATCTTTTCTCGATAGCGTCGGACAGTTATTTCATTCAATTTTAAGCTCTCTTAATTATTTTATAAGTGTGCTTTCAAGTTTTCCTGAAAGTGTGCGTGAAGAAATACAAATTCAGTAACTAAGTTCCTTATTTTAATATTTTGACACGAGTATTGCCAGATGTTGAATCAGGAAGAAATTAATAAAATTCAGAATAATTAGTGACATGGGATCTTAAAGCACTCAACGGTCACAGACAGACGACAACTTTGGCCGCGAGATCCTCAGAACTTATGAGAATGATATGTCGTGAAGGTGGGTAATGGTGGAATGCAACAGCGGTGGAAATTGGAGTACCAAGATAAACAATAACACACTTCGTTACGTTTCCAACATGCCAAGTTCAACGAAGTGAGTCAGGCCAGAATCGCTGTATTGGGAGACGAACACCATGATATACTAGGTCCAAGTACGCGTACGTGTTGTACTTGGAAATTTGTATTGCTGTTTCATATTTTAAAAAAAAGCCAACAAATACGTCAGCAGATATAAAAAAAGTCGTTAAAATCTGTAATTATTAAGAAACACCAAAACTGTTAATTTAATGAAATAATTAATTTTACAAAAGTATAATAAGTCTACTTAATTTTAAGCGTTTTAGTATGTTCCAATGATATTTTTACTAATTTCTTTTCAACTTTACCATGCAGAACTCTAAAGTGTAAAATAAATAGTTCCCTTAAATATTTTAGGATCAAATGAAATCCAGCAGGAAGTCCGCATATTCGGCAACATCGCCTGCCGTGCAGTGGGTTGGGCCTACTACGGACACCAGAAGCGAAGCGACACGCGACGCTAACGAGCCCGACTGCAAGAGGACCTCGCCCGCGGTGGTAACTCTGGCACGAACACTGTTACA
Source organism: Medauroidea extradentata (assembly GCA_003012365.1). Classification (NCBI taxonomy): domain Eukaryota; kingdom Metazoa; phylum Arthropoda; class Insecta; order Phasmatodea; family Phasmatidae; genus Medauroidea; species Medauroidea extradentata. Next base: position 14,286 of record PNEQ01083504.1, on the reverse strand, counting down.
GGACCGCAGGAGGGGTGCGAGGTGGCTGCACGAGGGGTGAGAGGTTGATCATAGGCAGGGCGAAGGGGGTGGGGGTGAGACAGTACCAGGCGACACCAGGAACTGGCGCCACTGAGACTGCGGCGCCTCCCCCGGGACGAGCGGAGAATGGCGGGCCAAGATAACGCCAGCTAAGAGCGACGCTCACTTCCTTTATTATCATTATTGCCATTCTCCGCGATGCCGAGGCGTCCGATAAAAATCCGCGGAAATTCCAGCCTGGCCTGGTGGACACTAAAGTCTTGCTTCATCACCCATTTTTTTTTTTTTTTTTCATCCGCGTTTCTTCGCAGAAGAGAATACCAAGCATCGCTTCCATTCGAAAACCCGCCTATAAATACAAGTTTCCACACTGGCACTGCCAGATGTGCTCCTCTGACGGAGGATAAGAAAAAAAAACGGGGACTTTTCAGATAAACTAGCTCTAGTTGCCCACTGACGTTACGCAGTGTAACCTGTTAGCTATGAATCCTATATATCATATATGAGACTAAAACTAATGAAATATTAACAATGAATTCAATAACACACAGCGAGTATAGATTAAACCCACCAACTCTGGCAGAATATGCTTTAAGAAGAAACAATAGGAGTGCTCTTTTTACTTAAGAGGCGGATTACTGAAAATTTTAATTGTTTCAATGGTTTTAATAATTTTTATAGGTACGAGATACGGTTTACTTTGTAGGCATGCACTATGACTAAGTTTTACTGAAATGAATATATTTAGCTATCATAGTTTTTGTATAACGGCAAGTCAAAGTACAAATTTCAAGGACAACAAAAAGACATGTATAAAATTCATAGTGATTTTTTTATTGTAAAAAAATTAGATAATTGGCCATTTCAATTCAAATATCAGTATTTTTTAAATTAGAAAGATAAGGCGAGCGGTAATATTATATATTTTTATTTAAGCTAAAACAACGATGTAACAGTCGGGTCGAAACACTGAATAACTTTCCAGTTTATCTAAAAAATACGGTTGGTAACATCATAACTTTTAATTATGGACATTTAGGTTTCCAATATTTACTCGCACGACTTTTAAAAAGCGAAGCTTTAAGTGAGTTGTTTGGATACCAAACAATGCAGCACATCTCAATAAACAAATACTGTTTTATCGCAACTTTGTCAGGTAAATTACTTTTGAGGAATTATTGAGAAAAGACTACTATTAGCCAGACAGGTAGACAATGAGTACCACATATCAGTTACCTACAGGTAATTTTAAGAAAATAATTCTTTGTGACGCTTGTTTGTATTGAAATTGCATTTCAAGGGGTCTTTAAACATATATGCTCGTTTGGGATGTCATAATGAAGTTTGCCAATTTAATTCACCTGGATCCTATGTATATTTATATCTTCATACCAATTTTGAAGGCGACAATCTCTTTCGAGTGTACGAAACCATACGTCTGAAAATATATTTCTTGGAATTTTTTAATCAGAAATACAATGTTCTGACAAGTGCCAAACTGTAACGAATATAAATATTTCATTGATCTGAACATAAAAAAAAAATCATTTTATCAGACGAGATTTTTTAAGACCACGCGTGCTGGATGTAAGCGAATCACAGAACTCTATACACTTCCCGCTTGTTGTGGTGCAGGGTTTCAGTTGGCATTCTCCTCCAGGCAACTGAGCATTAGAAGCACGTGCCATTGTCGTCTTTATATACGTGTCTTGGAGAGAAAGACATCTTTGAGAAGTTGGGCTGTCACAAGAAACACTCACAAATAAAACTTGTCTACTTTCTTTTTGAATTGCATCCACGGCCACAACAGAGGAGTGAAAAAGAATTGGTTCTAGCTTTCATCTCTCTACACGTATGAGACGGTGCACGCCCAACATCTTCAGAACTACATTCACCCCGTGAGTGCAACTTTCACTTTCCCTGCGCTGACGGTATGTGAAGTTGTAAAAGTTGGGCCAAGCAATCTCTTCTTTTTGTTCCACCCGGGCTAGTGCGTGCAATGTTCGGACGCCTTTGCAGCTGTGCTTTGAGAACGAAGGTCACGGAAAATGTCAGGCGATTGCCTCTGAATCTTTCAACACTTTTCGCTCTCTCGCGATATGCAAGAACGTTGGCACAGCGCGACATCCTAGCCAGAGACCCGGCTCTGTCTGGCGTTGACCTTACTACTGACGTCACCTGGCTCAAGGGTTGCCTTGCTAGACAGCTGCTTCCTTTGTCGCCGGTCCAGCAAATGCCAATGTGATACTGACGGTCATTCCACACGCGTTGACGGGTGGCTACCTGCACGAGGATGTAAACGGGGCTGTGCCAATGATACTGTTTAATTAAGAGTGGCAAAAAAATTTGCGAACGCGAATTTGTAGTGCCGGAAGTAAGGCACAACGTACTCGTTACACGAACTATTGCTTTCATAATCGCAAAGAATAACGTTCTCGTTAATCACTCCGAATAAATATAAAACAACACTTTCTAAAATATCACTGTGGCGTTCGGTTCTTGTAGGCCGTAGTCACGTATGACCCGTACGCGATAATGGATATTAAAAAAAAAACATTTAAAAGTACATTCTTGTTTCACGCCTGAACGAATACACGTAATTTACGTCAAATTATCGGTTTAGGAAGTAATTTGTTGACAGAAGAGGTAAGGTACAACAATTCGTACGCAATTTTCTCCACCGTCACCAAAATTAATAAGAAATTTTCTAATTATTCTTTTACAAACATTGTTATATTAAACAGTAAAATGAATGTCAAAATTATAAGCACCCGATTAGAAAGTTTTTTTAAGGATCATCATCAAAGTCACGAAGCCATTAGGTTTGTAACAAATGTATCAGAGGCAAATAATGTCACCCGTTTGAAGAAAGACAGTCTATGATAACTCATTCAATAATCTTCGTAGCTCTTGCTAAAGCTCAAATATTTATTTACGAAACTTTCTTGTATATCCTTACACTCTTTGCATAGTATGTATAGTAACACATTCTAGTTTACTGAGTGTAAAATCAACCTTTTCACATAAGCAATACTCACATCATAGGCATATAAAACATTAAAGTAATTGGGAACTACTTTTCGCATACAGAGGAATATTTTTGACTATTACACCTCAGCCGGAATACTGTAAATGGAGAAGGCCAGAGTGGTTATGTTAAGGGCGTGTCAGTGTAGGCACGCGCCTCCCACAGATAATCCGGGTATCCATCCTCGAGGCGGGCTAGTTACCTAGGTACGTGCTGTTGGTAAGGACCCAGAACAGTCTCAGCGGGTCCACCATGGCCGGCGACAGCAGCTCACGCCCACGCACTGATCAAAGGGGGTAGTTTTCCCAGTGAGTACAAGAGAGAAGTTTCCACGTCGCGGTACACCTCGCGTACAACGGTGCGTTCGCAAAGCAACCGGTACAGACGCCGTCTGAGCGCCGACTGTCCGCGCCGCCCAGTCGCGCCCCGCACGACGTCCACACCCGCGCACGCGCGTCCCCAGGTCTACCACTACCCGCTCCACCCCTTCCTACAAGTGCTGCCACTACCCCTCTCCGGCAACCACCCCTGCCTACCACCACCCTCACATTGATTTATAAGACTAACCCCTGCGAAACTGTCAAGGAGGTGCGATCGCCGGGGCTATCCCCTAAGGGGCCTTCGCAAAGTTTTTGTTGTTTTTATTTTTAAGTATCGCTCGAAGGCTTGGAAAATATAGGTACAGTGCCATCACACGAACTTATCTGACAGTTGTGTTGGCATAGTTCTGTGTCGTATTTTATGCATCACCGTTTGATTTCCTGTATTTACTGGGCTGTCATGACCATTTTACGCACAGAAAAAGGTTCCGTGCAGTCAACGGTACACATGTACAAACAAACATTTGTAGTTAAATCAATCAAATGTTTGTTTGCCTGGTATATTTAGCTACTTCAGCAATTAGGTTTAGCAAAATTTTATATGAATTGTGTAACAATGAGAATACCAATATTTGTCGCATTTTATGTATTTTTTTTAGAGGCAAAGAAACTTATTTTGGACCAAATATGACTTTCCCACCCATTTATCTGTGCACCTTATATCGTATTTGCACTTTACTGAACATAGGTTCACATACACAATATGATGGTTTTGGTTCCTGTAATTGCACTGCGAGCTGTCAAAATGCCCATTCGTCCATGGGATTGACTATAGATATCCTAGATTATATCCCGAGCAGACCTTGAATATTCACGTGTTTATTTCAGTGAAAGTTACAGTTGTTTACGACTACCTTCAGAAATGTTTAACTCATAGAACACTTCTCTGTAAACTATTCGTAATTCCGCCGTTAAGTTAATCACAGTTCAAATTACAAAAAAAAAAAAAAATTGTCTTCAGATGCATACGTGTTTATAACATTGACTTGCGCATACTGTAAATACTGATAGATAATAGTAAAATATTCAGCGAATTAACGCACAAGAAAAATACATTTATCCTATTTGCAGCCTGATAAAGTACGCTCTTATCGTGGTAAGAAACATAAGTACTGCCACAATAATTTTGCAACTTTAGTCGGTCGACCCGTAGACAATAGCGAATAGGTTGACTAGAAAGCAATTATTTCCTCGACATAGAAAGGTGTGCGTTTGAGGGAAATCTGAAGTTAATTTTTTGTGTTTTTTAAAGTAAAGTAGCTGTTTAAAATAGTCTACACCATAAGAAAATTGGGAGTAATTTAATGGAAATATTTTTATGCCGAAAAAAACAATCAGTAAATAAAATTATCTCCTTGCATACGTCTTTCAGAGGACCGAATATATCCTCATGGCTACTAAAACAAAATATAATAAATAAAAAAAGTAATTTTAGCCGACCTTCCCATTTAATCCATGGGCAGGAAAACGGAACAATTAAAAATCTAACAGGAGAAATATTAATCATATAGTTACATTACAGGACTCGAGTAGCGAAGATTGGAATTTAAAAATTATGACATTTTGTTTGTATCGCGTAATTCCCATATCACCAATAGTAATAAGCTGCTTACCTGCAGAAGTAACATAACTCACTGCGAATATAGAGGACATATTCAACGAAATGTCTATAAGCACTCGTGCAAATTTTGCATTTCCTAAATACCTGGAAAATAATGTGAAATTTCATCACCCTCACAAGCTTGAGGTGAATCGTAATAATTAATTTGTATTGAACGAAAATTCTAACGGAAGTTATGTTTAAAATTTAAATAGTAATTACTTAGTACAGAAACCAAAAACAATTGCAGACGAGCGTTTTGTATTTGGATTCGAGCTCGAACCACCCATCGCTTCGGCCCAGCCATATGCACCATCACTAGCACACAGTAAATTGTACTGTGGCAATATTAGCGATAAGAAAACCAACTACGCGAATATCCTTGTCTCAAGTTCAGCACTGAGCACACAGCTTGTTTCTCTTACCGCTTCTCTGGCTGAAAGCAAACTTCAAAGTCCTGGAAAACCCAACTCTGGCAACGTACCGTACTACATACAATATGTACCACTGTTGAATCTACCTGGGCTTCACGGTTGTGTAGTGAGGATGTCTGTCTGTTACTTGTTTGTGACTCAGTCCTTACATGGATTGGATTTTAAAATATATTGTTGTATCACAAGAGCCATTTTAAAAACTGTACCTTAGTTGTCATTCTGTGTGCAGTTACCGAAAACCTACAGAAACATGTTCTATAGATTTTAATACTAATTGCTCCTTCCCTTGCAAGCAAACTTTTGCTAAATACCATCAATATTTGCACAAATCACAACAAAGTACACTGTTTAAAAAATTGGTAAAATTAGCACATCAATGTACAGGAGTATTAAGAAACTTGGTACAGTAAAATTGTTCTCCATTGAACAATGACAAATTTCCTGAATATTTTTTTTTGGAAACAGTCAAATGCACCAGTTTTGTGGGGTCTCTTCACGCACTGACGAAGTGTTGTGTCTCATACTATGTACGTGTTGTTCGAAACTTCTAATATTATTTAGGAAGTATTTTACAGCGTAAGGCGTCAAGAGATAAATGTCTCCAGAGAAACGTAGGTTCAGCTTTACCAGTTTTGGAACGACACTTGAAATTTAATAAATCTGTACACGGTTATTACTATTTCTATCTTTTTTTACTATTGCATCGATGTGTGCCCGTGTACTGCATACAACTGAAATGAAAATAGCTGATAACTGTGTTGAACCATCGAATTTATGAGTTAAAGAAAAGTCGCGATTCTATAATGCTAAGGAAGTTGTATAATGCTGAAAGTTGTGAGTCACACACGAACACGTAAATAACCGGCTTTAAATATACCTTCTAATGAACAAAACCAACTTATATAATTACATGCTTAACTTATACTACAAAATAACTCGCAACTCAAGAAGCTACAAACATTGTGTTAATAGGTGTGTTAACCGTAATACCATCAAAGTAATAAGTTTTGGAATTGGAATGGTTCATAAGAGAAGGAATGTAACAGGGTCACGCTATGCGCTATCTTGAAGCTTATCGAAATACCTTTGGGGAAATACCCTCGTACTGTCCCGACCGAGATTCAGGTTGTAATCCCAGTGAAAGAAATGTGCACATGTAAATAACCGTTAAATTAACTCGTAGCTCGGGGAGGTATTTCAGCGCATTTTGCTTCCGGGAATAAGCGAATCGCGATACGTGTTGCGGCGAACTGCGGTCCACCAATTAGCTTTATTATCTTCACATATCACGGGCAGAATAACACGCATACGGATTTACGTTCTGGTATTTGTTTTGATGTGATCTTAAATACGGTCAACAATTAATGCCCGTTGCTAGAATCACAATATCTCACCAATTCTTTTGGAAACGACAGAAGTGAAACGGTTAACTTGGATGATTATATTTCGGGGCCCGTCTGCCTGGATGTTGAACTGCTTTTCTGCATTCTGTTAGAAAAACAAGCAAAAAATTTTTTTTGGATTATTTGCCTGAACTTAATATTATGAGAGTGATGCGTGTCTGAATATCAAAATTTATATTCGCACTTCTCCAAAATATCAGAAAATAATGTCATAAAAAAGCAATATTTACAGCATTGCATAATGCTGTTGGGAACGTCATACCAACAGCAAATACAAATTGATACCTTCCACCCTTACGCAAATAATGGCAGTTGCTACGCGCTAACTGCATGCAACTATTTTACCGTCAAGATTTTCGAACGTTCGTAGATAGTTTATAGAGAAATGATACCTGTGTTACAAAAAAAAAGGTCCTCTGGTTACAACTGCCTAGGGCATACCGTTGATGCTCAAAACACACTTAAATTACCGTGCAAACATACAGAGCCAAGAACATAGGCAATCCTGCAAACATCCATGTTATGTGTGCAGCGTACAGACTATTGTGGACGTTCACTGTAAACAACGAATGCAATACTGTTAAAGTCGCAGATCAGTTTGCTGCTAGCATTCTGTTTACATATCGTAGAAGTTGTGATCGAAAATGGCAGGTCCCAGGCAGCTGAAACATGTGTGAATGGTACTGTTCGTCATATTCACCACGCGTATCATGGGCATAATTAAAGACGAAAATGATATTGGTAAAATGTTGTACGATGACATTTATGTGATAAATGTTGCAACATAGCACTGCAGTAAGTCACCTCTTGCGCTTCACATATATCATACTTATCTTACTAACACTGTTCTGACCTGACCATTATGCGTTCAGGTTTAAATACCGAGCATTCAAACATGATATCACGTCTATTTGACGTAGCATATTATATTAAATTATACCTGGACTTTCTGCTTACAGGATTGCCACACTGTGTATGCAAAATGTCGTCTTACAACATTTCGTTATTTACATTTTTGGCTCAAATTTAGTCTAAGTTTAGCAAGATATTTCTTTATAGACTATGTATTATCAGTGCATACATAAATAAATATATATACATATATAATATATATACACACATACACACACATCTTCACACTACAAAAAATGTAATTAACTAAAATACATTTTATAAATTATGATTTAACAGCGAGTACATATTATCAGAAGTTGATGAATATTCTTCTGTGTATATACTTGCAACCCGTGTTAAATGAATTAATAAATACGTGCGATTTTCCTCAAACGACCGGGCGAAAGCGGCCATCTGAGTAATGTACTCTTTAACTAAAAAACTTTCTGGAGTAAGTACTTATTGTGAGAGACTTGACGCTTACAGCTGTCGCAGTTTAACTGACTCACTTTTGTATACTCCGTTTCATAAAGTTTGGATAAATTTGACAGCAACTTATGGGCATTAATTTTCAGTATTTTATGATTTGTTGCAGAATGCAAGAAATTTTTTAGCCGTAAAATATACCTGAGATGTCCATTTCGGCATTTGCACTGAAAAATGTTCTTATGTAGTGCCACAAATCACGAAATATCACACATTATTGCCCTTAAGTTGCTGCAAAATTCAAACTTATATGAAACGGAGTTTAGCTCTGTTTGGGTAGTAAATTATGGTTTTATTTGATTTTAGCTTTTTTTATTAGAAAAATCGATTGCATTCTGTTTTTATGGTATCTAGAAATAGTCCGTGGAATTTTTTAATTTCAGTTATGCACTGTGGCTTATGTGTGCATTGCCATAAAATGAAAATTTTTACATTGAAGTGCTGCTATATACCTAAATGCTATATAGGCTGGAAATGTTTCCTAAGAGGTTAACACAGCCACAGATAACGTCTACAAAAGTGATAGAAATATTTCACATACATAAAACTACGAAATTGTTACACCTTAAACAATTGTAAAAGGTCCAGTACTTAATATATCTTATAGTTATCGTAAATTCAGTTCAACCTGGTTCATGTAAAGTAATGCTGCCAGAGAATAAAGAAAATTGACCCTTAGCCAAATTTTGTCATTTATAAAATTAGGTTTCATTTACGCAATATGAAATCGTTTCTTCATTTGGCATTTTGAGTGTTGTATGAGTATTGACACATTCCAATGTTTTCCATATTACACTAAATTTGCTTCACTCTTGAGTATTTTTTATACATATACCTAGATATCCTGTTCATTAATAGAAAATCTTTGCGCCACACTGGAACAAATGACTAGCTACCGTACGTCTTCATGAACGCTGTGAAACACACACTAAAACATTTGTTATATACTAATTTTGTTTTAACGTTTACTTTGTGGTAGTGTTATTTAACGAAGAAAGAAATTTCAGTTCCAAATAAAACAATAAGGTTTGGTTTAGCGTTCTTAAGTTCATCATCAGAAATTTGCCTCCTTCAAGTTATCCATCATAAAACAATTGTTAAGCTTGCTCAGGTATATTGGTTGAATAAGGAACCGGCACCAATTAAAAAAACCTGCCACAGTCCTTCCATTTCTCACCCGTATCCGTATACCAGCCCCCGACACGAGCCCCATCCGACGAAAATACGTTATTAATTATAACAATATGTTTAATGTCTTCTTATATATATATATATATATATATATACATATATGTGTGTGTGTGTGTGTGTGTGTGTGTGTGTGTGTGAGAGTGTGTGCGTCTGTGTATTAAACTTTCATATGGTTAAATAACTTTACTGTATATTATATTGTACAAATGACTTGTAGGATACCTTTGTGCAAACGTGTTCTCAAAAATATTCAGTGGGTTAAATAAGCTAAAGTAAAAACAGCGTTGACGATTCACCTTTTCTTCTCCTGTGGTGTATAGAATACAAGAAAATAGAATACACTAGCCAGCTTCAGAAGACATAAGAAGGGAAATTTTCAAAAACTTACTAAAATTTATAAACCTAATATTCAAAGCACTTAAGTGTATCCAACAAATTATGTATTGCGGAACTAAAATTAAAATTGACTTCTATCCTTATATTATGACAGAAAACCGCAACGTGTAGGTTTAGATGAAAACTCGATTTTCTCTTCAATTCTGTGCAGGAACTCCAATATCGTCTGTCAATAGTAGAATCTTCATCAAAGTTAAAGTACCGAGTTCCGTCCTATTATTTGATGGTTAGCTGGGAAGAACTCGAAGAAACGTAAAACCTCACGGAATGAAAGCGCCCGGAAATGAAGATGTCGGAGATAAAAACTCAGATTACACTATTACTGAGAAGAGGTACCGATTTAGGGTGAAAGAATAGTGAAATTGTCCTAATGGAGTGGTAAAATCAGGAATCGAATGCTAAATGTCGGCTTACTGGGTTGAAAATAACACAGTTTCTGTAGTTTTAAAAAGTCGTCCACTCTATTTCAACAGAAAACAGAAGTTCTCAGGACTTATGCAATCCATTCAGTTTTTAATTTTCCTATATATTTAGTAGCTTCATTTGTGTTAATATTTAAAAAAAGATAATTTTACTTTTATTTAATTAGACGCTAAAACAAAAATATATAGAACATATAATAATATGTTTAGAAGTCAAAGAGGACTCGCGAATATTTGAAGGCCGCAGTTGGCGCAGTGGTTAGAGCACCTGCTTCCCATAAAGGTGAGCCGGGTTTGGCTGCTGCCACGATCAGACTCCTATTTTCATCATACGTTTGTCAGCTTTACGAATTATTTGAAATTTTGCACACACATTTGGAATAATTGAGAAGTGGTGTTCTCATGCACTATATGGGGGAACAAGTCATTTCGGCAGCGACAGAAAATATGTTGTTTTAAATTCAAATCTTTAAGGGGGAGTGTTAGACATTTGTTCAAATAGTATCACCAAATTTTTTCTTTGAAAAAGCATAGGATATATTCTTGGTAAACTGCTTCACATAAATAATATTGACTCTATCATTAATTTGTCATGCAGAATCATTCTAAGAGAATTATAGGTTAACATTCAAGAATTATCTTGCAATTATTCTGCATGACAAATCAATTAAAGTTTCCATTATTATTTATATCAAGCATTTTATCAAGAATATTCTGTGCTTTGTCGAAGAACACTTTTGATGATACAATTTGAATAAATGTTATGGCTCATAAACTGAAAATACAATAACATTTTCTAACTCTCTTCCTTAACCAAACCATTTTAAAACAAATCATTACTTACATCTTAAATTTCTTACAGACTAAAAAATTAAATTATAGTTAACAAAATTAAAAAAGCACTCTTTTGTAGCAATACGAATTAAAGTTTGAAACTAACTTTTAAATATAAATCGTATGTCTGATAGCGATAGGTTGTACCACAATTCAGTATAACTTAATTTTACTTAATATGATTAGAATAAAATTAAGCCATTGACCGAAAAATGTGCTTTAATGAAAAAAGGCGTGTGGTGAACTTTACTTACTTTTCATAATGACTTTAATTTTACGAAAGGCTAAAGCATTTTAAAAATTATGACAACCCAACCGATATGAAGCACTCCCAGTTTTTTTTTAAATTAAAGTTATTTTTTCGCCAGTTACTTTATCCTTATTTGAAACTTACCGTAATAAGAATACTATTATGACATAATATTAAAGAATGACTACTACTATACGCATGAAGCTTCGAGTGGCGTTATTTACTTTTAAGGTTTGTATCTCATAGTTTATGAAAAACCGTGGCACTATCCATCGTGCTCGTGGCCGGATTGAATGTTTGGTTGTTATTTTAATAATATTTCTGTCCAAATTTTTAAAAACATATTTAAGTAATGCGGCTTAAGTGTTTAAGCTGCAATTAAACAGATTCAGCGTTACCTTGTAACATCGACGAGTTCATATTTTTTATTTAATACATTTTATACCCTACAACAAAAACCATACAGTACAGTACTACTATGTAAAGAAAATTATCATCACCAAATTAAGAAAAAAACGTATTTTTACTTCAAACTTATAATCACGCAGAGAAATTATTCGATGTGAAAAGAAGTTAACCATCACAAGTAATGGTAGCAAATAACTAAAACGATTGCTCGGAATTTAAGATTAAAATAACGTAAAAAAGTGTAAGCCTACACTGTTATGAAGATTATAGGAAAAAACTAGTTGTCTTGTAGGTACACCGTACAAAATTACCAGCAGTTGATTTGTTGGGGGGGGGGGGGTGATGCGAGTGAGTGAAATTTTGGACAGCATTTAATATCAACGTCTTTAGCGTTGGTGAGGGGAGACATGAGGTGAGTATGGAGCAGTGCCGGAATGAAAGAACGAGGTAAACGGGATGGAGCATGCTGTAGGATGTACTGCATGTAAATTTGGTCAAGAAAATATATCGAACAATTGGTCAGAAATTAGAAAATTATTGTGTTAGAATTGAATAGTACACTATGATCTTTGAAAGAACTGTGAAATGGGAGTTCATGACTGGATTTATTTACTTGGACGTACTCCATTGCGAAATAAATGACTGTTAAAAGGAAAACTAAAAATAATACATGAAAACATAAAAACGCAGAGTATGCTTTAGTCATCAGGATACATACACAACAAGAAATTCCAAAACTGAAATCAGGACAGATAAAAAAAAAAAAAAAAAAAAAAAAAAAAAAAAAAAAAAAAAAAAAAAAAAAAAAAAAAAAAAAAAAAAAAAAAAAAAAAAAAAACAATGAACAAACAGAAAATAAAAGAAATAACAAGAATATAAAAATAGCTAAGTTGACAAGCAACACAACGATGAGACGAGACAAAAACACAAACAGAAATACAACAAAACAACGATGAGACTAAATAAAACACAAATATGTCGGACACAAACAGAAAAAACAACAAACGACACAAATGATGAGACGAAACAAAACACAGTAGTTTTCCAAACAGTCAGTATAAACGACGTTTCGGGAACTGGAATCTGTACACTCTTAATCTGATTTAGTAGATTCGGTGAACCATTTATTACAGAAATTCCAGTTAATAAACTCTTTTCACACTAAGAATTCAGCAGAATTTACTGAAATATAAGGTCAGTGAAATAAACTCATAGATTGGAGAGTAATATTAAAATAAATGTAATTCTATCACTGAAAATTTTCCGTTTAGTTTTAGTAACTTACACTTTTAAATTTTCCCGAAAACAGTAAAATTTCGTTGGGTTGTTTGCGTTCTTCTGATTCATGTGTATGACGTATATTAACCAAAGCGTACGTAATAACACGAACGCACGCCATAAAAGTTCTGGTTTACCAAAACTAACGACAAGCAACAGAAAACCTTATGACAGCAGTTCCTACAGCCTGGATATAGTGGCTAAATACTCTACACTACAGGCGTATCTAAGAGGGACTTAGGGGTAGTTTAGCCATCGATAGTATTATTAGTCACCTATAAAAGTATCGCTGACCAAAGCAGTAGGGAGATCGTAGGGGGAAAAAGGCTTCAGCCTTCTTAAAAGGCGACGTTTAGAACATTCATAGTCTGGAGTTTGAAACTCCATGCAACGTCCTTCGCTATGTGTAAGGCGACTGGCTCAAGTGGCATTTGAGCACAGAGTAAACTGTAATACAGACGCGAAATGTCGTGGCGGCTCATTGATACGGCTGAACTTCACCGCTTATTGGTTGCCCAAGGTTGTTGACACCAGTCCAGAGTCTGTTTGGCTCCTGCAGGTTACTATACGTGTTTCCTATTGGCTTGAATGCCGGCTAGCAGAGCAGCTGCCTTACGCTGATTGGAAGTACGTGTTTCCGCCATATTGCTGGCCAGGGAAGACATATTGCTGGCGTGTGTGACTGAGTTCACCGTCCTACCAGCTGTTTCACTTCTATATGCCTAAATATTCTGTGATTTGGGTTCACAGTTCCCTAGAAAGATATGACGGTGTATGGTTAACGTCAGCAAATCACCATGTGGTTGGTTGTTGAAAGCGCGGCATTACAACGTCCGAGAAGAAAAAGACAATGCAAATTTCTCATTTTTTTATACTGCAGCCAAGACGGCAAGCTGTTGTTCGCTCACTCGACAACTTCCATTAGCTTACAGTGTCGCAGCTTCCAGCGGGGAAGCATTTTGGTCAACAATTAAAATTTCTACAGTAGAGTGACAGTACATGTAAAGCAGTCAAATTCACCGATGGCCAATGACATCATAGTGTGTGTTCAAGGATGTACAGGTGTAACATAACCTTGCTCTCTCCACTTTTACTCTCTGTAATATCTCCAAATAAAAACTTTAACTTGGGCAGATATAGTTTACCAATTATTTTACTAGTGTATGAGCCCTGGGTTGTACGACTTGGTAAAATAAAATTAATTGAAACAATTATGATAAACTAGGAGAAAACAAGTGGTGTGAAAAGAACCAAATTTATT
>PNEQ01083503.1:76657-96109 GCA_003012365.1 Medauroidea extradentata | reverse complement strand
TGCTTCTTAAGGTTGTCTAGTTTCACCTGGTATGGTTCCCTCCGAGCATTACCACTGAGTAAGAAATGATAATCATAAAAGGTCAATTAAAATTATAATTAAAAGAAACCTCGTGTTATTGCTCTCTGGGAATCGGGCATGTTTAACTCCACTGAGGCACAAACTGTGTTCTCAGACGACTGTATTTTCTCTTGCTTTTTAAATTAGCCCTCAAATTAACTGTAAGGTAAATAGATAGAGGACTTGTCATAACCTTATAAGGAAAAAAACCTTACAACATTCATAAGGAAAATCTTGTAAACTAATATCAGAACATTATCAGTCAGGTAATAAATGTGAGATGCCCGATACCTTTTACAGTGGTTATAAATATTGTGAACACCTTTAGGAACTAGTAAAATTATTGGTAATGAGTAAATTTTTCGATTTGAAACAAAATAAACATTGAAGACCAGACAAATTTTACAAAACATTTCGTAATTAAAAATTTTTGGAAACTAATTTTAAAAAAACTTTTGAAACTCTACAAACAATTGTTGTAAAGTGAACCAAATATAAGCAGCAAATATACAAAATTTTTTTGTAAATTTACAGAAATGTTTGTAAAAGTAAAAGTTTTTTGTAAACACCACAAAACATTTTTGTAGAGTTACAAAAATCTTTTATGGAAACAGGTTTCCAAAAAACCTTTTTGTGAAAGTACAAAAATGTTTTTACTGTGTAGGCGTCTCCATCATGTTGCTGGCCAGGGAAGCCATTTTGCTGGCTTGTGTGACTGAGTTCGCTGTCCTATTGTCTACTTCACTTCTGTATTCCTAATTATTCTGCGCTGCAGATGTGCACAAAAGACACTGAAACAAACTGGTGCAGAAATCTTTTCACCAAAAGTACTTGTACTTGTCTCTTACAATTACGCTACGATTGAACGTGTATAACACACGTAAACAAACACTTTGTCCATTATTACTGGGCAGACTTCATAAATGCGGTATGTCCTACATGCAAAAGATTTCACGCAATTTTTCTTGTACCTAACACATTACGGTCTTCTGCCAGAAAATAAGATGCGCATCACTACCCTAGTCAGTTTCTCCTTAATCGCGAAGTACTGCAAACGTCAAAATGGGAAAGAAATATAGTATAAACTGAAATAAAGAAACCGTTTTAACACTGAAAATTCATCGCCATTTGAAGAAACGCGTCAACGTTGGGAATTCAGAACTAGCAAATGCGTTCGAGCCTGAAATTGAAATTTTGTATTTCCTGTAGCATATTTCCCTGGCTGTATGAGCTTCTTTTATTGATATATTAAGCTATAAAACTTCAAAATTATAATGAAATGCTGTTACCCTTCGATCAAAGAAGATAACTTATATTTTTTACCTCGAAATTGTATCCAAAATAGGACAATGTTAAATTGATTCAATGTTAAGACACGTAAGTTCGTCATACATGTAAGTAGAGTTTGCCCAAACATTTTCACGTTTTCTCTTGTTTACAATCGGCACAGTAATAACTAAATTGCACAATTAACGAGGCACTAAAGTACTGAGTCCTACGGTTATAAAGTTGACGATTTCTTATACATTTTGACACAACTTACAAAATTAGTTTTCACCACAGTAAATTTTGAAATATTCGTAGATTATATTACAGGCCACTATGTGCCGAAAAGTTGATTTCGTCGTTTCCACTGGTACAAAACCTCATCAACAAATGTCAACCACTTGATATAAATACGTGAGTCAATTGAACGGTGTGCAAAAGGACACGCGGTGGTGTCATTTCTAAAATCACTAGCGGTAAATCATAGTCGTCTCTGGTAGAACATAGCGGTCTTTGATTTGGCAACCCTGTTAAAAGAGGTCATTGTTAAGACTTTTAATTCACGTAGAGCAATTACATTCCCTGATCCGTTTGTCTGTTCGAAATACTGGCGACTGAGAGAAAGCTTTAAGGGAGTAAAACTCAAAACGGTATTAAAACGACTCTTGGTGGCAGGGTTGACCAATCGAGGGGTGTGACTTTCTGCTAGAGATATCTACTGACTCTAATTACAGACTTGAAAACAATGTGGGTTCACTGACGTGTGGGCTAGCCTCTAAGAATATATGTTTATTGAAGCAGAAAACAGATGTCCATTGGTTGCTCGCTGATATAGTAATACCATATGGGTGGGGCTGTTTAGTTGCTTTTTATATTGCTGACTCGGTGCCCTTTAGGAGGTGTCAAACAAGCCTAGGAACAATTGCAGAGTTGAAATTCAAAATGGATTAAGCACCGAAAATCCACTTCCAAAGAAAAGCAAAAAAATGTGTAAAACACAAACACTCACGTATTTTATCGGAATAACATTGTTTAATAGTAAGAATAGATCATTCTGACATTGTTGACTATCTAAACATTAAACAATACAGCATCGGAATCCAATGTACGCAGGCAGTGTCACTTATCTCTTTTTGAATATCTTTATGAATATAATTAATCACAGCACTTATTCCCTCTTGAATATCACTAGCCATGGTACATATTCAGTTTTTGAATATCATTGCACACGACACTTATTTCCTTTTGAATATCACTATCCATGGCACTTATTCCCTCTTGAATATCACTAGACATTGTACTTATTACATTTCGATGGAAATCTTATAAAAATAATGGCACTGCCTTACCACTCTTTTGAAGATCGTTAAGTATGGCACATAGTCCGTTTTTATGGAATAATCGTAAAAATATGGATTCTGACACTTAGTCCATTTTGAATTTCAACTCTTCAATTGTGTCTAGGAAAAACTGTTAAACGAATTTAAAACTATTTGAATTCTACCTTGTGCAAATAAGAAAGCGTACTTTTTTTTTTTTCAGATATTCAACCATCACATATCGACGGCAGTGTTATGCACTCAGGTGAGAGGAAACCATCCTAAGTATTTCGTATGGTTTGGACGACCCGCAGCTGAATGTTCACTGACTGAACGTGGGTCACAAACCACAGCGGCTAGAGAGTGCCTTTATGTCTTTACGAACGTACGTGCGCGATTTCTTCGAGATCGCACGACATACTCACTAACACACACACATACTGCACGGTTAAAGTCCAGCTGAAACTATATTGTTGGCGGTTCTATTTTCCCAGCCGTCGTTCACGGGACAGACGTCCGCGACCTTCCACGTCCAGATAAACCGCACGGCGTGCTCGTGAACAAGGGACGTCAAACAATTCGGCGGCGGGTTCAGTTACTCTGCTCACGTAGGTGGGGCAGAAATACCTGATTGACCGTGCAACCGGCGCGGTAAGCGAATTTCCACTGTTCCCGAGCAAAATGTCGAGAGTAGTAATCAGGAGATGGTCAGCATTGTTGGAGGATCCACAATTTGTAGAAGGAGGTTGTCTGTCAATACACATAGCTTATACTGCTCATATTGGGCACTATCAATTCCGTTAGCGAAATGCCACCCAAAATTTATATATATATATATATATATATATATATATATATATATATATATATATATATATATATATATATATAAGATGTATGTATATTTTTGAAACAACAAACACAAGCAGCTTTATCCAGTCCACTTCGCTGAGCGTACTTTAATTACAGAACATCTTTATTTTTAATTCATCTTTATTCCTCTATAAAATAGCTGCCCGGCTGCGGCATTGCCCACATGCAATTATGTAATGTAAACAGTAACTCTGGATAAAATATGTGATGAAGGCATTTAACAGCTAGCGTACTCAATAACAGTGAACTATAAATTGTCTTAGCTCAGTGTAAAGAGCGCGCGCAATATGCTCGTATGATGTCATAGTAACTCCCATCGCAAAGTCTTGCACGGGATACGAACCCGTAACCCCACCCCTCCCACACCACAAACTTTATACAATACCTGAGTGAATGCTTAAAGACAGGTCGTGATTATCCTTTCGTGTGCACAGGCTACAGTCCAAAGAGGTTTTATTTATTAATAGGTTTGCAAAATAAAACAACTGTAGAATTATTTCTCTATAATTATTCTCTTTTTTCGGATCCTTAAATTTCGAATTTCATAAAATCCTGAATTTGATTTGTAGATATTTACATAAGCTTCATTCTTATCAAAAAATAATCGCGATATTTCAACGGGTATAAGCGGTACAAATGATTATTTGAAAACATTTTTTTTATACTTACGTATGATTTAAAATAAATCTTACGTAAATATAAAAACAATGCTTTCAGGATTTTTTTGAAATTTGTCCTTGAATGCTGTTAAAAAAATAAAATGTGTTTTCAACTAATCATGAGTACTGCTTATACCTGTTGAGATATCGAGATGTTTTTTTGATATGAATGAAGCTTATTTAAATATCTACAAATCATATTCAGGATTTTATGAAATTCGAAAATTAAGTATGTGAAAAGCAATAAAATGTTACAGTCTCCCGAAAAAAAAGAATAATCATGGATACATAATTCAACAGTTGTTTCTTTTTGCCAACCTACTCATAAATAAAACCTCTTTGGACTGTAGCATGAACAACGAAAGAATTATCACGGCCTGCCTTTAAACATTCACTTAGGTATTGTATAAAGTTTGTGTTGTGGGAGGGGTGGGGTTACGGGTTCGTATCCCGTACAAGACTTAGCGATGGGAGTTACTATGACATCATACGAGCATATTGCGTGCCAGGGGGTGTAAACAGCATAGGGAACTACTGTGACCCACAACTAGTTCAGTGTACGCTCGTTTCAGCACTGTGAGCGAGTGAGAAACGGAATGCATTCTGGGAAGTTTTCAATTTTTTATTTGTAAAATGGAGGTTTGTTTGTTTGTTATAGCGTGGTGTGGAAGAGGTTATTTTATTATTTTCATTTCAATGTGATGTAATTTGATATGAAGTCAATTGGACCAGGCAGCGACAGTACGAAACGTGTAGATTTTTCGTTGTTTTATATTCTGGCTTTAAATTGCTGAAATGAGTGGGGTGAAGAAATGTTGTGTTCCTAGCTGCGACGATAAATTTTCCGTTCGGCACCGTTTCCCCGTGTACGAAGAAGAAGTGTACAATCTTTGGTTAAAAAGAATTGGTAATAATAATTTATTTGACTTCCAATCAGAGAAGGTGTACGAATATAAAGTGATATGCGACCGACATTTCAGCGATGTGTGCAAGATACCAGGCTCAAAGAAACTTAAATTGTACAGTCTTCCAACGTTGCACTTACCGGGTAAGTTACTTTTTTAATTATAAAATATATATATATACCTAGTGTAACTGTGGAGTAAAATTACTATCTGTTAATCCGCTGTGCTTTCGTTTAGGTTATTGCATCCTTTATTTAGGCTGTGTTCCAATTCGTTGCAATGTTCCCTCGTTCACTTGCCCTTGAGCCCTTTCTGTCCCATAATTCCTCAAGAGCCCTTGGCTCCTTCGAGGCGAAGTGTGTATTCGTGGTTTCGGACACACTTATTCACTTAAACAACATAACCTATATTGTACATGTATAAATAAAGACAACAATTCTGCTATTCAGAAATTATAAAACGTACTTTTCGTTTAGGAATAAAACTGTACACTGTTATTGAGAGAACACAGGCGAAATGTTTGTTTAATAATTACTTACATCAAGCTAACTATATTACTACCTGTACACTGAATCGAACAGCGGGAAGATACTCGGCTCAATGAAAACGGTTAAAAAATTTGTATTGATTGATTTATGTTTATACATATTTTTAATTGTGCTTAAATTAAATTAAAAAATGTTTTCGATTTGCGTTTGGTTTAGGGAATATAAAGGGAACGTGTAAGGGAACATATTTGCGCACATTAGAAAATCATGAAACATTAACTAAACTTTATAGTCGCTCCGCCATTTCGCGCGACATTTCTACACAGTTATCATGCGATCACACTTCGTAAATAAATATATCTCCAGTTCAAATACTCGTCTGTCGAAAATCGCATCAAAGTGCGTAAGGGGACGTTGAACTTACCCTTAGCTAAAGGGGACATTTAAGGGTGCATTCATACCCTTCGCTCGAATTGGAACAGCACTTGAGTGACATCACATCCGCGATGCAATTTTTAAGGGCACGAAGCCAGTTAAGGGCCCTTATGGCCTGAATTGGAACACAGCCTTAGTCTACATATGCTCATGTCTGCATTCCTCAGTCTCCACAAAAAAGAAAAAAGCAACATTTACAGAGAATAAATATCCAGACGCCGCTCATGGATTTTGACATAGCCTCATAGATAGGGCTGCATATGAGGAGGAACATTTGCAACCTTTAAAAGGAAAAGGGGAGGGGTTCTAAAAAATATATATATATGTATATATATATATATATATATGTATTATATATATATATATATATATATATATATATATATATATATATATATATATATATATAAGGAAAAGTGTTACGGGGCCTCCCCTCAAACGTTTCAAGCACGTACCGCTAATCAATTTTGTCAAACAGTTAAAAATATTTGGAGGTATCAATTGTTTTAATATCAAAATCCACAAACATAATTTTATCAGATTTAACTTGCCGTTGTACTACTGTAATTTTTTGGAACAAAATTCATAAAATCCACTAACATAAATTTAACAAATTGACATACCTTTCGATTACTGTGTTGAGCATTTGAAGTAGCAAGTTCTTGGTGGAAAAATAATACGATAATAATGTTACCCTAATAATTGAGCTTTCGCAAGTGGGCCCTTTCCCGGCCCTACAACACTAATCTGCCGGACCCTTTCTAAACCTCCCAACCCCTCTCTGCCTCTGGCAGAACATTCCACTCGTACTGTCCTCACAATCATAGACAGTTTTCGGTTAGGTGTTTTAAGTCAGTTACACCAGTTTGTCGTAGACATCACAATTAAACTTCTACAATATGTTTGTTGCCTACTTGATGAAGACTGATTTATTATTAATTCAGGAAGGGGCAGTCCTTTATTTTAATTATTTAATTTTTTCATGAGAAAATTTAATGGTTTGTAAACCTGCTACACACATTCTGTTCATTTTAAATTAACTGACACAGGAAAAATATCATAGCAATAAACATTCAATAAACTAATGCCTTGTCATCTCTGGATCTGGAATAGTAATTAACTACATAATTAATTACCCGCCCAACACAATCGCTGCACTGCCATAGGCCAGATGAAACCATGTGGATATTAACCGAGTATTCAATTGATGTTACGAATCCTACAATGGAATATAATTCAATAGAAATATGTGTTTTTGACATTAGATGTACTGATTTCATTCACGAATGTAAAATTTGCATCTGGAAGTAAACAAAGATACCTACTGTTAAGGAACACGTTCTAGGTTAGAAAGTATAAAATGAGAGACAGGTTTATGAACATGCACATTTTTGTACCCTGGAGACAGCATTTGATATTTTATAGTTATACATGATGTCATAGAATTTCAAAACTGGTACGAAAAAATGTTTTCAGCAACCATGTTCAGAAAGTCAGTTCATTGTTCATCAGGATTTTAAAACTGGTGGATGTAGGATGAGTTTCCAAAAAAATAAAAAATAAAATAATATGGAGGATTTGATAAAAAATTGTTATTGCAGAGGTCAAGCATTATCTGTGAATATGGTGTTTAGTCCTTACACCTAATATTTAATGTACCTAGCAGCAAGTAAACTAATTATATTTAATTTATTTCCCAACAAGCGAGTATATTTATCTTTAGAAGAAATTTGCGTTCTAATACAGTTGTTTTATTCTTTTTCCAGTTTCCTCATATGGGCGTGTAACTTGGGGCAAAAGTTGAATGTTGGACAGCTTATCTTAGGACACTAGTTTCGGACAGTGTTGTGACGTCAGAGGGTCACCTGCACCAGTCAGGGGATCCGTGTCCTAATAAACTGCTTCGGCTTGGACAATTGTAGAAAGGCATTTATTGTTTCTAATAATATTATGTAAAACACAAGTTTTAAAAATTCTCCTAAAAATTTGAAAACTTTTTTTGGCTTCTGCAGATTATTCTTGTGATTGTAATATAACTTTATTGACATTGTGTATGCATTGGTGAATTCACATTTTGTAATCTGTACAATGTCTACTGGAAATAAATTTGTCTCATTTTTGTTGTTCAGAACAGTCAAACCTAACTAAGAGGAATCTTCATTATGTCTTTTTATATTTATTTGTGCTGTAAACATATTACCTAATTTTTTTAAAAGTGTATAGCGATTACAAATACAGTACAGGTAATGTTATTACCGTAGTCCAATTTTAAGCCTGCAACATAATATTTCATTGTTTAATTTTAAATATATGATCGGGTAGTGTCTAAACAACTTTAAACAACTACTTGCAAGTACATCATTATAGTTTTTTTTAAAGAAATTAATATACCTAATGCTATGATTCTTCATTTCAGCTTTTTTTACAACAAGGAAAATTTTTTTAGCCTAAATGTGAGCTGATGTCACCAGTCACCCATACAAATCCATGGAAAAAATGTTGAATGCATACATAATTTTTTTTTTACATTTTTTTTCTTCAAAACCGTTATTTTGTAAGTACAGCTAAATGTTAATCTAAATTAGATGAAACAGTTGGGTTATCTATTCAGCATAAAGTAGTAATCCTTGCAACAGCAGTAGAAGCTTCTACACACTAGATTAATACAGTATTGTCAGTATTTTGTGTAATCTGAAAAAAAAACTAGTAAAACCATGATCTCGTAGTTTTAAGCCATCTCGTGCTCTAATGACCAAAGATGAATGCATTGGGAAGTGGGGATGGAACTTTGTAACTAATTGTAGTTGACCAACCTTGCCTTAAAATTAATACTGGACATTAAAATTAATATTTGAAGCGTTTTGGTATGCTATCCTGTCGTATTGCTACAGAGTACAATGTCCATCTGTGAAGAGTTTTGCTTGAAATTGTCAACACAGTTGGCAGTTTGTAAATACATCAGATTTAGTATGGTTGGTTTATGTATCTGAAAAGTTTTTTGAAAATTTCTATGCATATGGAGGAACGATTATAACAACATAGGTTTTTTTTAGAGCTTTAACTGCTTTTAGAAAATAAAACCAATCACAGAGTTACTTTAGGTTTGGTGATCCATCATGATTTTGATTTCGAAAAATTTCTCATTAATGTCGTATGATCTGTAAGAGTCAACAATTAAGAAAAGGTGAGCAATCAGCCTGTGTGAGTTGTCATTAGAGCGCCTCATTCAATGTGCTAACTTAACTCTCATTATCTCTTTTTCTCTGTCTTCCTCTCCTCTCTTTCCTTTCCGCTCTCTTTTTGCGCGCATTTGTGTCAGTCTGATGTATATGCCATGTATATATTGATTTCCTTCGATTTTTTACTGATGAAGTTTTTTTTTAATGGCATGTTAACATTGAAACAGATTTATTATGCTAGCATTCAGCTGTTCAAAATTAACATTAAAAAAACAAACAAATAAAATAATTTAAAAAAAATCCTAATAAACAAGTACTATAGGTCACTCTTGCATATTAGTACTTAGTCCACTCTTGACCCGAGCACTTAACGGTAGTTACGTGTACGGCCGTTTGGCGCAGCTGTGCTAGTCATAGAGGAAATAAAAATGGGGGTAAATGATGGTCACACCTCTACCACTGTCAGTTTGCATTCTATCTCTTATATATACATCTCTTTTCTATGTTGCGTGCGCTCTTTACACTGAGCTAAGACAATTTATAGTTCACTGTTATTGAGTACGCTAGCTGTTTAATGCCTTCATCACATATTTTATCCAGAGTTACTGTTTACATTACGTAATATCACGCGGGGAAAGCTGCAGCGGGGTAGCTATTTTATAGAGAAATGAAGATGAATTAAAAACAAATATGTTCTGCAAGCAAAGTACGTTCAGCAAAGTGGACTGTATAAAGCTGTTTGTATTTGTTGTTTTAAAGGTACACATACAGAGAATATACTGTAGTGACACCATCAGTTAATACGTAATTAAAAGTTAGTTACTCTTTTGTATGGTACACAGCTAGTTTTATATATATTAAGATTAACTCGGGGATGTATGCAAAAATAAAGAAAGGCGGGAAGCATGAATTATGTCAAAAACGTCGATAGATCTGAAGTTAGTAAAAAAAAAAAAGCAATATTAGGACACTAGGAGGTAAAAATTTTTGCCAACGTTTATGAAGAAATACGTGGCCAAAGTGACGCATTCCTAGAGCGTAAACTCTTGTGCAATAATCAAATGTACGAATGTGTCACTCCGGAAAGATATGGGTCACAATATTGGCAAAATTGTATTCCTAATATAATGTCTTTCTGATTTTTTTTAAATTTTCGTAAGGAAACCTGCAATTATTTTCGATTCATTTATTTAATATGTATTTATGTGAAACACTCTTTATAGGCTAAGAGATCCGCTTGACCAGCGCTCAGAGCGTAAAGAAAGGAACAAAGGTTTGTTTAAGAACTGTTATACACACCGGCTTGGTGCTTGTTTACGAAGATCGCGTAACACGGTAACACGTTGGATCCGCGTTCCGGAGGACACGGGTTAGACTCCCGTCTCCGGCCATCCTGATTTTGGTTTTCCATTTTTTCCCGAAATCGTTCCAGAATTGTTCCTCAATCGAATGACATGGCAGATTTCCGTCTTAATTCCTGTCCTTGTGTGCAGTTGTGTGTAACTGTCTCTCAGCGACCTCGCTGTACACGAGGCGTAAATCCCTAATAATAATAAAAGGTAAACCATTCTTGTTTTTTATGTGTAGACAAGATGGTATATCGCGAAATGCTTTGTGCCGACATACTCTTGCAAACAATGTAGTTAATTGCAACTCATATGATTGGATGATGTACGTCTGACACAACGTAGCTGTCTGCCGACCAATAGCATGCATCAAATATTACAATAGCACGATTTTTCTTGGCTCAGTCAAATAAGGCAACAGCTCCCCATACAAGCTAAAGCCAGCAATCTTCTAGTAAGCTGAAAGTGCGTTGAAACCCTGCAAACAGTCAAGTTTTCCCGCTGTAAACTATAGTTAGAGATGATGGTTTATCGCGGGAAAACTTGACCGTTTGCTGGGTTCCAACGTACGTTCAACTTACCAGACGATTACTGGCTTTAGCTTGTGCGTAAAGCTTTTGCCCTATTTGACTGAACCAATAAGAAACCCGATATTACAATATTTGATGCATGTTATTGGTCTACAGACAGCTACGTTGTGTCAGACGTATATCACCTAATCATACATGTGCAAGAAACTACAGTGTTTTCAAGGGTATGTTGGCACAAAACATTTTCGCGATATACCATCCATCATGCCTAACCATCGTCTTTTCTTGTGTGTATTTTGGGAGAGTAATAATGAATAGAATAACCTGTAAGCTTATAGAGTAGGTTTTAGGTGTTAAAAAGTTTTTACATAGAAATGTCTTGGTTGTCTTTTGTCGTATATCGCAACTTTATCGTTACTGAATGGCCAATGCAAGTGGTTGACTACCGTTGAGGCAAGCCGCTTGTATGTAGATGCAATAACGTAGATGCTGAGTGAGCAAGAATTAATGCGCAGACTCACTTCCACTAGACACTATGTCTGCACCGCAGATTATGTTCACACAGCGAGTGTGTATGTTTCGAGTTGGTTGTTCACCTTCTCTAAGGTGCAGTGGATACCCAGGCGTTGTTTTGTAGGCGGTTATATTGAGCCCACACGTTCCTATTTTGCTGCTTTTCCGAATACTATTATTTTTAATATCCTGAAACGGAATGTAGAAAACTGTTTTTGTTTTAAAGTGTAATTTTTTTTTTTTTTTCAAAACATAAAATCACATAACTTCAATTTTTCTGATCTTTGAATTAAAGAAACAATTTTTTAAGTATATAAATAGCCAAAAAATATACTTATTCTTTTAAAAACTAGGCTACGTAGTAAAATCAATTTGCAGCGCATGCATGAAACGGTTTTACGTTGTCCCTTTTAAAATTTCATAGTCTGAAAATTAGCGTGGCCTTAGTCACAAAGTTAGCCCGGCTAGGGAAAAATTTAAGCTTGACGCGTTCAAATAATAATCTAAGTAGAGTTTTCAAGTACCCAATAGGTCACGTGTTCTAGATTGCTTGCGGGATTGGTCACATAACCTGGTGGTTGAGCAAACCTGTCCACTTGAATGAGTGAACTTACACACTAAAAACGTTTTCTTTACAACAAGAACGAATTTAATTTGAGGATAATTAGCTTGCGGTTGTTAAATCCTGCCTTACAGCAAAGACAAGTTTGAAAAGCTTTTGTTTGGCGTTACTACATTTTTTCAGTAAAAACGTGTACTTTGAAAATAATGTAAGTTTCTTTGTAGTAAACATAATTTTTTCAAAATTTTTCGCTATTGCTATAACTTTCAAACATAAATTTTCTTCGCAGCATATTTACTATGCAGTTGGTCATATCTAAACAAAAATTGTAATTGCAGCAACAAAGAGATCAGGCAAATAATTATTTTTAAGTGTACATAACCTCAGCAGTCTAGTTAATATAACCGTCTCTTGACTGTCAAATGGCTAGGTGAGAATCTACAACCTCGCCTGCAGCCTGTCTTGTATTCATGTGTCGCTTGACTTTATGATGGTCCAAATTCCACTCGGCAGCAAGTCAGCCATGCTGTATGTGGTTCGTAATCAAGTGAACTCTTTTGAACACCATCGTGTCTACAACAATAATAGGAAAATATTACTAATTGTGAATTCAGACGTTAACTTGTCAGTTCAGTAGGCTACAGTCAACACACTTTGACCATTACTAAGGTTGCGTCGTGTAAGTTAAAAAATGGCAGGAAACCACAAATCTTCTAAAAGTAAAAAGTAAGTAGGGTTTCGAAAATCCTCACTTTATCCCTTTAAGGCTATTCAAGAATATTGAAGATCAGCACTCTATCATATTCTTATGAAACTCGGAATATATGCTCTGAAGCACGTTAATAGACAGCTAAAGCGGTCGTAGACACTGTATGAAGGCTAGTGCACGCTCCACGCGCGCTTCAGTCTGAGGAAGGACGCGGAAGGGAGAGGTCACGTCGCTTGAGCTCTCACACCGTATAAGAAAGGCGAGCGTAAGAAATTGTAGCGTCGTAGACGGTGACGCGCACTTGTTACTGCACACACATACCACAATGATTCCACATTTCGCATTGCTATAAACTTGGTATCGTTGTAGTCAGGATGTATGCCGCTATTGGTCAAAAACTAAAGGTTTGAATGAAATAAAACAGTATTAGTTTTAGTGCACCTAAGATGTCACTAATTGCACCTAAGATGTCACTAATTGTAAACATTAAAACCTTATTTTCAGCAATATTTTAAAAATACGAAGATGCGTCCTTTCATGTTTTAATAACTATTGTCCATTAGGCCGCGACATCTAATCTTAGAGTAAATTATTTCATTTTAGTAAGTCTGATAGTTTTCCTTAGTTGTATGCGCCCATAGTCATGCATGTTTTGACTTTGACATGCTGTTATTTGAATACTATCCATGCTAAAAATGTTCCCATAAGAGGAAATGCAGTCTCAAGTGACTTCTACAAAACTGACATAATTTCGTAAGAAAATTGAATATTTAATTTCACACATGAACGGCCTTAAGGTTGCCGCCTGCAGAAGTATGCGAACATTGTGCAGAACGTCGGCAACTAGAACGTTACTAGAAAAATTCACATCGTGAGCGAGTGATGTCTGCCTAGGAATAAAGAACATTGCACGCGTGCATTTCCACTTCAGGCCCTCCGCTAATCTTTGAAGATGGCATCTCTTCTTAAACTTGGAATGGTTTGCAGCGAGTTGCAACTGTTCCTCTTTTCAAGAAAATACTAAATGTAAGAGAGAAAGAAAAAAAGAGAGAGAGAGCTAAAAAACTATAGCGCGTTCGAAATGAAGTAACGAATTTACACGTGACCGACTGTAGTTGTTTTGTCTAGACTGTGTCTCTATAAGGCATTTAGTAGTGATCCTATCGTTTCATGACGTGATATTAACGCCTGTAACCGTTAAAATATTCTCCACGAAGATTTTTATACTTAAATACGACCGCAAAACCAATCATTTTGCTCATTTCGGTCTGTAGAATATACGCTTTTAATGATTACTTGTGAGCCTAACATGGGCATACACATGTGTAATATTCTTTGAATGTCATTCTTAAGCATGTATCACTCATATGAGTTGAGCAGTTTTCTAATAATCTTGTAACGGTCGAATCTCTACACACCGCTCGGCGGCCTGGGCACAAAGTCATTTGCTACATACTACCGCATAAGTGCTATATAAATAAACGTCCGCTGATAAAATACCTACTCGGCTTAAAATCTCATCGAATTCTGATGAGTAGTTCACATTGTATTGACGATTGCGTATTCCAGTTGTCCTCTCGACATATACTATTCCATACCCTGGAGTTCTGACCAACATCTCTTCACTCAAGCTAGCGTGTTATTGCGACTGGAGCCGTGTAGGTTCACTTCAGCGTGCTTGATTGCTACGAGCCGTAGAGGCGATGTTTGTACGGCCTTGGGCAGCCTATGAGCTGCCAATCAGAGCCAGAGAGAGAAATGTACGTCTGTGAAACACGACAGCTGCGAGGCCGCCTATGGCCTGGGGGAGGTGTTGCTAGTCTCAACAGTCTGCACGCGCGCACCTCATTGTACTTACAACCTCGAGCCTTGTAGCTACAGAGAAAGATTTATACAAGCCCACATCTGGTCACAAGATACTTCTGTGTTCAGAGTACCAACTGTGTTGTAACGTGTTACCTTCACTTGCTATCATGCGACACTTCTACTTGTGTTCAGGGACCCTGAATTTTCGCGACAAGATTTTCGCACCAAACTTGTTTCAGAGCCTTATGTGCACATCTGCAGCTATGCATCGTTGCCAGTGATGAGTAGAGACATGAAAAATTAGCGAGTTCACTGACCTGTAGGCTAACTTGCAAGAATATCTGTCAACTGAAGCAGACGGCAGATGCTCATTAGCTACTTTCGGGTAAAGTGATATATGTGTATTAGTTAAATTTCCGTTATTGGCTCAGAAACATTCAGCAGGTGTCAAATAAGTCAAAGGCCAATTGCAAAAGTGATGCAAACTTTCAGTTGATAGAATTAATTCTAGCTTGTGCCTAAATGAAAACTCGAATTTCTCACGTCTGTAGTGATGAGATGTTTCAACCCTCACACGTCTTGAGGACCCGCCAATCAGCAACATTAACCTTAAACTGGTTGGCTCAGTCAAATAAACGATGCACCTGTACTAAGATACGATGGCAATAAACACGAAACAGAGCTGCAAATATTTACATAAGGCGCTGCAACAAGCTGATGCAGAAATCTTGCAAAAGTTCAGGTTCTCTTCTTGTTTACCAATATCTTCATCTACGAAAACAACACACACTTCGAATCCTGATTATACTATGGAGCACTCTTATTAGAAACATCATTTTGGGGAGCATCAAAATATCTAAAACGGGGGTTTCTATCTAGACTGATAAAGCCACAAAAATATCACCCGGATTCGTGATGGAATGAGATGAAGATAAAAATATGCGTTGGCTTTGGCTTTATACGACACACAAACAGTATTGTAAGGTCACCAATTAAAAGTACATAAAAAACCGCGAAAAACTATAAAAATGTATACGTTAGTTTAGTGCCTTGCGTGTAGAAGCGATGTCGTATTCGTTGATCGTGCCAGAGTAGCACTTATAGCTCGCGCTTCAAACACATAACATTTTAAATTTGTATTCTCCTCTTAAAGGGACCGCCTAATCAGGCTGTTGAACATCGTTTCAATGGGGTAAAATGCGGGGTTTTCTCCCTGAATCTATTTAAAGCGTTTCCAACTAAACGGTCGTTCGAAAAGGAAATATATCTAAGACGACTGTTAGACATTTCCAAAATATAACGTTCATTACCGACGTCGAATTCTTAAATATAGTTAAAAACTGCTTTCTCGTACTGTACACTGAAAAAAAAAACTTTGTGGCTACCACAAAATACTTTATCATTATGGACCTCACTAATTTTTTAGTAGTGACCGATATTCTTTTTGCTGCCCCCAGTAATTGTAGCGACTACAAACAGTTTTTGTAACCACTCCAAAATAATTTCGTGAGGTTTATATTGACAAAACGTGTTGTGGTCACCAGAAAATAGTTTTTTACTGTGTACAGTCTTATATAAAAACTGGGGACGCGGTTGACTGAATGGCTACAGCGCTCGTCTGCCACCAAGGTGGTCTGAGTTCAATTGCCCACGGGGTTGGTCCCCGAATTTTCGCATGTGGAAGTCGAGCTGGACGATGCCACTGGTTGGCGGGTTTACTCGGGGATCTCCCGTTTTCCTCGCCCTTCTCATTCCGACGTTTCGCCCTTGTACGACCTCCTTTGCGGCGAACAAATGCCTATGTACGCCCAATAGTAAGTCTATGCATCCGGGGAGCGATACTTAGGCCAACGGGAACTCACATTATACGGTATTTTTATATCATAGCTAGAGATGATGGCATATCGCGAAAATGTTTTGTGCCAGCATATCCTTGAAAACACTGTAGTCAATTGCAATACACATGACTGGATGATGTACGTCTCACACAACGTAGCTGTCTTCAGATCAATAACAGGCATTAAATATTACAATAGCAGGAATCTTATTGGCTCAGACAAATGGGGTAATAGCTCAAGTACAATCGAAGCCAGTAATAATATAGTAAGCTGAACGTGTATTGAAATCCAGCAAACAGTCAAGTTTTCCCGCGATAAACCATCATCTCTAATCATAGCACAACTCCCAGATTGATACGAAATCACACAAGATCTTTCTGAAGGATTTATAACTGTTAAATGACATGGCCACCGCTAACTGTTTCGTTGTTCCAACAGTACAACAGATACACAACAGAGCTGTTCAACGCCTTGTGCGAAAGAGCGATGTGGCACCAGCTACTCGATTTAGTTTCGCCCTTACTGATCCTTTGCTTCTGAGCTTCCTACGCGTACACCATCTTCAGGTTGACAGCACCTCTAGGTCACTCTGTAACCCTCGACGTTTCTGTCCTCAAATAATTTTTCCGAGCGAGAAAACGAATTATATTCCCGGCTTGTACGATGCGTAGAGGCAAATGGAAATCGCGAAACATTGTAGTTACAGCATATTTTACAAAACAATGTAGTGTGTTGAGCCTTACTTGACTGGACGATGCTTATTTGTAATTATTAGAGACCTGACAGCAGATTAGACTTCAAGCTACTGTATATTTATCTGACTTGTGTCGTTGGTCGACAGTTGTGTAACCAGTGCACCTGAGAACTTCTGGAATGATATAATATCAACTGTCAAATACCCACTGTAGGTCGTTCGGGATAAAGTGAGTACTAAAAATTTAACCTTTGAAAAATATCACTAACCGTTACTGCATATAATTCAACATTAACTATAGTTGCCTTACTGCTTGTATGCCTGGCAGCGTAATTATTAATTGACTTTAAATTTTAATACAACAGTACTGACACAAAATCAACCAAAATTTATATAATTGTATTTGATATAATTAATAACAATAATTTTTTCATCAAACTATACAGGCTCCTACCGACTCCACAATTTATCTTACACGCGCCAACGTCAAGTGACGTGTCCAGAGAGGTTAGACATTTCCTGCCGTTAGCCGTTATGCGTGGAAATATATACAAATTGGCTGAAAATAGAACTTTAGCAGGGCCTCTTTTTAGTGCTCACTGTAAAACGAACCGCCTATACCCTGTAGTACGAAGGCACAGAGCCTACGTTGTCACAGAGTGTGCTCGGGTGAGCATAAACAATGAGTAATAGCTAGGGACCCTGGTTTTTCGCGAAAAGAATTTTGCCCTTCTTTGTTTCAGTGCGTTACGTGCACATCTGCAGTTCTGCTTCGTGGTCAGTGATTGGATATTTTAACTCTCTCGAACCTTGGGATTCTACCGGCAAATTACATCCGTGAGGTTTGTTGCAATTGGCTCAGACAAATGATATACGGCTCTTCATATAGGCACGCTGCCAATAATCATGAAGCAGAATTGCAGATGTGCACGTAAGACACTGAAACAAAGTGGGGCAAAATTCTTTTCGCGAAAAACCAGGGTCTCTAGTAATAGCCTATTGCCAAAAAATAACGCGAAATTTGTACGTTTCTTGAAATGATCCCTACGTAAATAAATCACAAATGTTCAGTAGAGGCTTGTCAGAACTCTCGTTGGTTCAGTCAATAAGGGACACACACACAAACAGAACGTCGGTCATATAAACAGTATATTGCAACCTAGCCAGCTGTCAACTTTTCTCACAAGAAATCTCTGTCACTAGCGACGTGTTGCTAAAACAATTCGTATACTCGCAGATAATTCCTAATAAAATGTTTACAGCAATACATTTGCAATTGGGGGGGGGGGGACACGAGTTAATTTCTTGGGGACTGCCGTCATGACTTTCGGTTTTGCACTATTTTATAAAATCACTTCTGGTCATTGCTGATATCGTCGTTTCCCGTAATATTCTTCACTCTTTGAGTCAGTAGTTTATTATGTAATGAACTCGCTATCGACAAACGTTATTTCCTTGTACCTTGTGCCTACAAACAACATGTCAATGTATATTATAGAAGGAAATATAAGCAGATAGGGAGTATTTACAAATAAAGGTGAGTTCATATATGAAAGCAATAACCACAGAGGAGGTGGAGCAGCGTTAAAACACTCGCCTTGCCCTCAGTAAGATCCGGGTTCGATTCCTACCCGGCCATCCCAATCTTCGGTTTTCCACGATTTTTCGAAACCACCGCAGACGAGAATTGGTCCTTGTTACAGCTTATCGTTAATGTCCTTTCAACACCAAGACAGGAAAGCTATCCAAGAAAACGAAATCCACCCAATAAATTAATTACAATTTTGTGGAGAAATACTTTTGTGCCAATTTTTTCCAATGCTTTACGAGCACATCTGCAGTTCTGTTTCATGGTCAGTGATTCCATTTTTTAAAATTTCCTTTTTTTTTTTTTTTTTTTTTGTTCTACTGGCATATCACAACATCATTTATATGATTGTTGTCGTCAAATTAGAGACGTTTCTAAACGAACACACACAACCAATATCCATGAAGCTCGTAAGGCATTTACTCAAAATGGCACAAAAATCTTTTCGCGACAAAATCGTCGTTCTAATAATTATTATTACTAATACCTAGAGACATGAACTTTTCGCGAAAAGAAATTTGCCTCACTTTGTGTCAGTGACTTGTGTGCACGTCTGCAGACTTGCTTCACGGTCAGAGATTGGATGTTTTGACATTCGTGTGTCGTGGGGTTTTACACGCAAATCACAGACGTGTGGTGTTACAGTAACCTTATTGTGATTGGTACAGTCAAATGAGAAACG
>PNEQ01083503.1:34125-76557 GCA_003012365.1 Medauroidea extradentata | reverse complement strand
TAGAGTTCAAAGGCACGCTGCCAATATATATGAAGTAGAACTGCAGACGTGCACATAAGGTATTGGAACAAAGTGGGGCAAAATTCTTATCGCGAAAAGTTCATGTCTCTACTAATACCGTAACTTTGAGGTTACTTTGCACCACATATTTGATAGTAAATAAACGTTTGCAGAATCTCAAATTGTTGGAGACTTTACCGTTCATAACTTTAATAATGATCTCTACTTTAGAATGAAGGGTATCTTAGAACTTTCACACGGAATGAAATTATCCTGATGGTGCAAAATTACCCATGGGGGTGCAAAGTAACCTCACCTTACGGTAACTTTCCCTACTACACATAACGGTATCTAGTTACGATCACTTGTTGGTCCCGCGGGAAACATCTGTGTGCGTGCACGCGACCCTAGTCCTTGTACTAGTGGCTAGTGCGTGTTGGTAAGTATAGTGGTGTGTTCTTAGTAGTCTACCAGAGCACTTTCCCCGCTGCCTCTACGCTGGTGGCATTAGACACGCAAGTATTATATGTCCCCCACTTCCCGCGTGCCGTTCCTCCACTTGGTCGTGCGGTCAACACTCCTCACTGCCCGTTCTTCTGCTCCGCATTCCTCAGCCACGCACAGGCGGAAGTGCCGTAGCCGTCGTACATTCGCGCTCAAGTAGGCTTTTATAGTATCCATACTACACATCTTTCTTCACGAATCTGTAGAGCCACGATTTTATGATCAAAAATTATTTTTGCATCAGGTAGTTTCAATGCCCTTGTGTAGAGAAGATGGTATATCGCGAAAATATTTTGTGCCAACATACCCTTGAAAGCACTGTAGTTTCGTGCAACATACATGATTCGGAGATGTGCGTCTGACACAACGTAGCTGTCTGCATATGAATAGCAATAGTCAAATATTACAACATCGGGATTATTATTGGCTCAGTCAAATATGGCAACAGTTCCAAGTACAAGCGACAGCCAGTAATCTGCAGGTAGGCTGAAGGTGCGTTAAAACCCAGCAAACAGTCAAGTTTTCCCGCGATAAATTATCATCTCTGCTAATGTGCACACCTGCAGCTCTGCTTCATGGTCTGTGATTGAATGTTCTAACAAGATACGGGAAAAATTCGCCGGTTCACTGACTGGTAGGCTAGCCTTTAAGAATATATGTGCACTCAAGCAGACAACGGGTTTTCATTAGCTGCTCGCTGACACAGTGAAATGGGCCTGCGCTTAGTTACATATTTATTACTGGTTTATAGACTTCAAGGCGGTGTCAAGCATGTCAACGGCCAATTGTGAAAGTAGCACTAACATATAGTTGCTGGAATTCTATATTGTGCCTGAAAGAAAACGTGAATTCGAAACCACGCTAACTCCAATATTTATTAAGTAGCGATAAAAAGTAATATATTTATCATGTACGTTTATTTCTGTCCTAAATACCTTACTAATTAAAATACAATATTTTTACTCCCATTAGTGTCATATTTAAGATATAAATAAATGCACACAGTAAATAAATTATCTTTGGATTCTACTGACAAATCACAGACTTATGGTGTCACAATAACCCTATTCTGATTGGTACAGTCAAACGAGAGACGTGTTTGGACAAAGACATGCTGCCAATAACCTTGAAGCAGAATTGCCGATTTGCACATAAGGCATTGAAACAAAATGTTGCAGAAATCTGTTCGCGATAAATAGAGACATGCAAAATTCGCGTTATTTTCTGACAACTGACTATACTCCAAGTGACTATAGGCTGGTTCGACGTCTCCCGCTGGCCGATATTGTCGTGACCTGCCGCGGAGAATGCTTACACGGTAGAGAGGCCAATCTCTGTAAAGACGTTACACACGTAACTGACAACACATAAAAGTTCGTGGCCAATTGAATCGCAGATTATGCTCTGTTATGTGTAGGAAAGTGAAGTTTAGTCTGCTACCAAATGATAACGCGAATATTGCATGTCTCTAGCGATAAAATCGTGTCTCTAGCGATTAGACGTTAAAACCCTCACTTGTATTGAGGCTTTACAGGCAAATCACGTACCTATGGTGTCACAATGATATTATCGCAGTCGGTGCAGTCAAATGGGAGACGTGGTTGAACAAAGACACTCCATATATTACCACGAAGAAAAGCTCCTGATATGCACGTAATCACAGCCATTGGCCGTGTGTTTGTGTGAGTGAGGCACGGCGCGAAGGGCGATGTAGACCGGCTCATCTGGTGCGGTATCGCCTCTACCGCAAGACAATGAAACGACGTGCAGTGGTATCGTAGAACACTCGCCTGACCGACACTTCCTATATTTTTATTGGTTGAAAGTTTTAAGCAAAGTCCATTGCATGCTCCTAGACAAGTTTCACACGAATCCCGCAAGTAGTTTTTCAGATATAACAGGTTGAAAAAGCTGTTTTTAGCCATTTTGAAGAGCTCCGAAATGAATTTTCTAATCTACGTGATGCTTTGAAACTACTCTTCAGTCATCGTTTGCAGTGTATTTTCTTTTCGTACATAGACACGTTGGGCATATGTGGAATAGTTTCTTTAAAAAGCGGTATTACGAACACGCTGCAACGCATTTTAAAGCGCGTGGTGGACGAGGCCCTTAAGAAGAAGGTCGGAATATTGAATGTGACAACGCTGCATTGAGGGCCTGCTGCCTGTCACTTATTGCCTGCCCTATCCTCTATAGCGTGTCTAGATCACAGACTACATAGTAATACAGACGTGAAATGACGTGGCGGCTTATTTGATACAGGCGTATTACGCCGCTTCTGACTACCCGAGGCTGTTGATACTAGCCCCAAGTCTATTTGGCTCGTGCCTGTTACAGCAGGTTTCCTGTTGGCCTGGCTGCCGGCTAGCAGGACAGCGACCTTACGCTGATTGGTGGTAGACGTCTCCGTCATGTTGCTGGCCAGCGAAGCCATGTTGCTGGCGTGTGTGACTGAGTTCGCCCCTCCACCGGCTATTTCACTTCTGTATTCCTAAATATTCAGTCTGTAGGTGTAGTTTTCTGTGGTGTGTACCCGTCTACACAAACTAGGGTAACCAATAAGCGACCGGCGGCAGGCCCCCGATGCGGCTTTGCCACATTCAAGACTGCGGCCTTAAGAGTGCGTTGTCACATAAATAAACGTTGAAAACATCAATTGATTTTTACGCTTTTTTTGAAGCCAATGTGGATAAAATACTCAACGACAATCCTAGATAATGGTATTTGCCAACTTTATGAGCAAATATTTATTCAGAATTACTAATGCGCCGCAGTTAAATGCATGAGGTTCCGGCGTCAGAGATTGTGCCTCAGAAGTTCTTAACACCGAAAACTATTTTGTTTAAAACGTTGGCTAAACTATTGTCTAGGATTGCTATTGTTTAATTTTGGCAAATTAGCTTCACGAAACCTACAGTTATAGACTAATGCTTTTAGCGTTGAATTATGTACCACGTCCTCTTAAGCAAACAAAGGCCATGACGTAAGGCATTGAAACCAAACGGTCCAAGCATCTTTTCGCGAGAAACTCGTAGCTTTACTCATAGCTAGAGACATGCAAAATTCACGTTATTTTATGACAGCTGACTAGACTCCAAGTGACTGTAGGCTGGTTCTACTTTTCCCACTGGCCGATATTGTCATGACTTGCCGCGGAGAATGCTTATACGGTAGAGAGGCCAATCTCTGTACAGACGTAACACACGTAAATGACAACAAGTTCGTGGCCAATTGAATCGCAGATTATGCTCTGTTATGTATAGGAAAGTGAAGTTTAGTCTGCTACCAAATGATAACGTGCATTTTGCATGTCTCTACTCATAGCGCTACGCCCTTCTTCCTTCACTGGAAAAGAGTATATAGTTGCAGGTACCATACTTCTGTTTAAATAGGGACATCAAAACAGTTTGGTTGTAGGTACTACTCTGGACAGTTCCTTCAACTATCTGTTTTGTAGAAGTTACCATCTGGTTTGTAACAGCAACAAGGCTCTTTGTTTCTTCTACAAAACAGATTGTTGAAGGAACTGTCCAGAGTAGTACTACCAACCAAACTGTTTTGTTGACCGAATTTTAACAGAAGTATGGTACCTACAACTATACTCTTTTTTCAGTTCTCAACGGCACATACGAACCTCGGCCATGAGGGTGTTTCCCGCCATCTCACTCCACTCGACTGCTTAGCCTCAGCAGCCTTGTGACGATAGTGACGTGACGTTCTAAAAGTAACCGTGCCTTACTTTCCTCGTGGCCGGCGAGTTAGTACGGCGACTGGCTCAGCACAGCTATGTCGCTTTCTCGGCTCGACAACTTCTCATCAGATACGCCCTGAATGACGCCCAGGTGGCGGCAAACACTCGACAATAGAACACTAGGATCACGTGCGACCCAGTTCGTCGAAGACAATGTCTTCCCGCCGTGACAACTGCCCATGGACAGGCGACGTCGACGCGAGAGTTCTGTGGAACGTGATGTCAGTCCTTCGATTGTCTGGCTCAAGAATGTTTCCACTCTCTCCGTGTGTAGTCACAGGCCCAGTAATCCACGCGAGATCACTCTCTTGATGGCCAGACTTAGTTGCGTGTCTTATAAAATGAGAGATATTTCTGATGTGAAGTTTAAGATTTTAGTTAACACATGTTTCATAGCAAGCCCCTTTTACAGTCTTGGTGAGTTATTCAATCTGCTGATGATAAGATTTCAATCTCATAGTTTTCTTTTATTATAAATATGGACAGGACAATTTCGCGAATTCATTGACCCAAATGTTAGATTTCACTGTCCTTTGCATAGAGACCAGAAAAATTCGCGTTTTCTTTTAGGCACAAGCTAGAATTCCAGCGACTATATACGTCTGTATCACGTTCACAATTGGCCTTTGACTTACTCGACACTTCCTGGAAGTAGTTGAGCGAATAATAAAACTGTAACTGAATACAGGGCCATTTCACAGTGTCAGCGAGCAGCTAATGTGTAGCTGCTGTCTGCACAATTTCACATATATACTTGGATGCTAGCCTACAGCTCAGTGAACCCGCGAATTTTTCCCGTCTCTAGCTATGCATAATAAAGCCCCGACAATTTGTCCACTAGCAGCTCCTCAGTGGAACAGCTGGCAATGAACTAATAGACGGGACTTGAGTATGTATAGGACAATGGATTCTACCATGCAGGTCATTGAATTCGCAAAACTTTCCTGTCCCTCATTATAAAGTATCTCAGGGGAAAATGCCAGTCGTATAGGTTTTTTATGTTTGGATAATTACTATTTAAACGCTTTTTCCAATAAACGTATAGCTTATTACTGACTTACACAACTATACAACGAAAACACTACCCTACCATAATAATTTTTGGAAATTTAGTCAAACAAGTTTAGCCTTGAGGTTCCGTAACTTCCTCCGAGTTACCTTACCTAATGTATGACGAAGCCAATAGCGTTATACAAGGATGTTGCATAAGTCAGGAAACATAGGGGAAACTATGTTTGTTGCAGATTGACCAATAAAAGATGGGTTTGAACAAAGAAGAACGTATCCAGATAATCTTCTTCTGCGGGGGAAGAAGTTTGAGAGCCGTAGCTGCAAAATTTTAACAGACAAAATGGTAGACATTCCGAACACATGTTGTAACTTTGTATTTTCTCTGTGTTTCCTGATATTGGGACATCCAGTATATTGTTGAATGGTAAATAAAATATCGAATTAATTAGAGGGACTTTTATGACTACTTGACACTTATTTGAAATAATTTCTTTATATATGAATCTCAAACTTTCAGCAGAACTTTCACTGACTCAGTCATTAAACGACACACAAACACACACACACAACTACCAAACAGGAACATCGGTCATGTAATAGTCGAGGAAATATACGAAAAAAACATGGACAAATTTGCAATAAAAGGTTTTTTACATCAAAATTTGCAGAAGAATTAGCAGAATAACATATCTAAAATCCACCGAAATCCACCTTCCGGCTTTTACTTTTTTTTCCGGAATTTGTTCCGGAAAAATGCGGAAAAAATCAGTAAGTTGAAAACGGCGCATCTCACGACAAAATTTGTAGGCACACAAATTAAAGAGCACAAAATTTACCATAACATATCTAAAATTCACGAAAATCCGCTTATAACTTCTATTTTTCCCGGGATTCATCCCGAGAAAATATTAAATAATGAAATAAATAAAAACGGCACTCTTTACAGCAAAATATTTCATATATGTAGGTAAAGTGCTTAGATTTTCCCGTAATATATTGTAATTTAATATTAATTCGCTTAAAATCAGCATTTGTTTTTTCAGATATTTTCCCGAAAAGGTCACAGTACAGTAAAACTGAAACCGCACATCGTATGCCAAAACTACGAAGAACAAAATTAAACTCAAAGTGTATAATATTGCATTAAAACTTTACTTCTTTCCGCTTAAAAGTAATGAACTTTTCATTTTACTGGGTTTGTCAAATGGAACCACTGTGAAAAACTGTGAAAAGTGTATATTAGAAAAGAAAATATGGTAAATGGGCTAGGGATGCACTGGATGTTTAGAGTGTTTTAAACTGTGGTACTTATTTTGTATAAACTGTTATGTTTTGCTTTCTCTATCAGACTCAACCACGGCTAGCTTGCTCAAAAATTATATAATATTTACCAATGCATGCACTACATTAAGTTTAACATCCATTGACCATTACCTAAATCAATCACAGAATAACAGGGAAAATTTAATAGTGGATTCGTTTACAGAAAAGGAAAGAAAATTGCTCAAAACATTTACGTGAGACAAATGCTAATAAATAAAAATAATATTATAATACGAGAAAAAAATGAAATGTAATAGTTTGTGGCTGTCGACAAAATTGAAGGATATTAACGCTCAAAAGGAAACCATAAATTGTCCTGGATTTAAGAATCAAAATAGAGGAATTACCAACTAACTACCTCCGGCAAATGTACCGAGAACCATGCGAGAGAGTCATGCCTTAGTACAGATATAGAATAAATTGTATCTCCAAAACTATATTCTTTCGTTCTTGTACTGATGTGCAGGCTGACTCTGTCGCTATAGGAAGAAGTCACAGTACCGTGAACAATTTTATACTGCAGCACTTAAGGTCCTCGTCGTCCGCTCGTCCCAGTTTTCCATCACAAGAATAGACCTCTGATTCTCGAACTATCCAGGTCGTGGGTATAAAATCGGGCCTTTCTAGGCTCGCGATGTAGCATAGCTAGTCTTCCCCGTGTCCATTCCAGAACTTTTCTTTTTTTCAAACCTTCCTACCACATAATACTCCAAAGCACTCACAACAAAATCTCCTAGCTAACCTTCTGCACTTACAATCGATACTAGGTGGTTTCCAAACAAATATTATAAAGAGAAAATGTCAACAGCCATATTTGATTTAAATACAATTATTTACGTTATTTAGTAACCAAATATTAACATAATATAAGAACTATAGCGAGGTATTCAAAGTTAAAGTTAAAATTACGTCTGTAATATAGGCAAGTACATTAGATATATTACAGTGTGCTAATGATCTTATTTCATCTGATGCTATATATATATATATATATATATATATATATATATATATATATATGCAAAATTCGCGTTATTTTCTGACAGCTGACTAGACTCCAAGTGACTATAGGCTCGTTCGACGTCTCCCGCTGGCCGATATTGTCGTGACTTCGCGGAGAATATACTTACACGGTAGAGAGGCCAATCTCTGTAACGACGTAACACACGCAAATGGCCGATTGACTAGCATATTATGCTCTGTTATGTATAGGAAAGTGAAGGTTAGTCTGTTACCAAATGATAACGTTAATTTTGCATGTCTCTAGCTATATATCATTACAAGTGTGTAATTAACTTCCGTACTTTCCGAGAAATGCCTACAATTTTTCAAGGAGTTTATAACATCTGTGCTACACAATTGATTGAAAAGAAAGTCCACCCACGAGATGAAGAAAGGAATCTGGCCGTCCTGAAAGCTATGGAGGAATTTTAAGTGGATGAAGAACAGACAAAAAAATTGAAAATAACAGGAAACGTTGAGAAGACATTTACAAGACGACGTAGAAGCTTGTTCAGAAAAATTTATGTTGACGAGAATTTCTTAGCATTTTCGTGCTTCAGTGTAGTTTTCTAAAAAATGTGGGTCTAAGAAAGATGTTAGTCTCCATGAAAGTGTAAGTGATATTTAGGTTAAATTCCACAACAGAGGTTGCAATAGTAAGAGAGAGTCCTGAAGATGAAAAATTCGATATTTTAGTGGATTTTCGTAAATTTTATTTTTATTTGGTGAAACTTTCTGCTCTTTAGTTATGGTCCGATATATTTTGTCGTGCGATGCATTATTTTCAGCTTATTGCCGTTTAAAAATGTTCTTCCCTTTGACAAACCCAGTATAATGAATAGTTTCATTACTTGTAACCGGAAAGAAGTAAATTTTTAATGCAATATTAAACATGTTGTGTTTTTTTTTTTTTTACATTTTGTTCTTTGTAGTTTTTGGCATACGATGTGCGATTACGGTTTTATTGTACAATGGCTAGAGATGGTGGAAATTTGCGAGGGTATTTTCTGCCAGCGTATTCCGCAAATCAGTGTAGTGTCATGTGTCATGTATTATTGGCCGACGGTTATGTAGCACAGTCTAGTTGTTTACAGAAGAATCACAGACGTCCAGTCATAGCTCACAAGAACTATCATTGGGTCAGTGAAATAAGGACTCGCCAATAACGAAATAAAAGCATCAGAAATCAATACACTACATTGATGTACAGCAAACAGTAAATATTTTCCGCGATAAATCGCATTCTCTAACTACGGCCTTTTCGGAACCAATTCTGGAAAAAAAAAAAAAAAAAAAAAAAAAAACCAATGCTGATTTTATGCGAATTAGTATGAAATTAGAATATATTACGGGAAAGATAACCACTTTACCTATTTAACCTAAAATATTTAGTTGTAAAGTGCGCGTTTTCGATTTATATAATTATTTAATATTTTTCCGGGGAAGAATCCCGTAATCATAAGAAGATGCTATGAAAAGATTTTCGTGAATTTTGGATATGTTATGGTAGATTTAGTGCATTTTAATTTGTGTGCCTACAAGTTTTGTCGTGAGATGCACCGTTTTCACGTTATTAATTTTTTCCGCATTTTTCTGGAACCAATTAAAAAAAAAAAGTAAAATTCGGAAGATGGTTTTCGGTGGAGATTATGGATGTGTTATTTTGCGAATTTTTCTGCAAATTTTGATGTAAGAAAACCTTTCCTTGCAATTTAACATAATTCAACCTCTTTTTCTCATATCTTTCCTGGACTATAAACACTGCATATCGCAACCACGAGAAATCTCTGTCACTAGCGCAATGGAAGAATACGAGAAGTCTAGATTTAATTGTTAATCCACTGTCATGTTTATGAGGGTGTAAAAAGTGGAAGCCAGACGGGCGACGCCGGTACGCTCGTACCGTATTTATGAGCGTAGAATTAAACTGGCGCACAGTGTTTCCTTATATATGGTTCGGGTTTAAGAGGACGTGGTAGATATATAAGCACTGGATTCTTCAATTGACACTATATAATCTACACTTTTTAAAAGTCAATATAGAAAAACTGCAAATCAGCAATCCTTGATAATCATATTTACCAACTTAATGCGCAAACATTATCCAGAATTATGTATTTGTCAAGCGTGATCTCTTGCACCGCGATTAAATGTACGAGATTTCGACATGAGACTGTTATAAAAAATACGTTAAGCGAGGAAAATTTTTGCTCAGAAAGTTGGTAAAAACTATTGTCTAGGATTGCTGTTATTTTATTTTTGCAAATAGGCTTCGAGAAACCTACAATTTTGAACATATGCTGTTAGCCCATGAGTTATATACCACGCACTCTTAAGTTAGCACTTATGAAACCCAGGTTTATTTCTACCTTTAAGATGGTTTTAAGTGTCTTGCCACTTTTAAATGTAAAGCTAGCTAAGTAACAATCAAAGTGTATATATCGTACCATGCACAAGAGTTAACGTCACAGGCCACAACAAATACTATTTATAATTATTGTTATAGTCTACAATTTTTGGCAAGAAGAATTCTGCAACAGTTTGTTTCAATGCCTGCACATATGTAGCCCTGCTTCGT
Source organism: Medauroidea extradentata (assembly GCA_003012365.1). Classification (NCBI taxonomy): domain Eukaryota; kingdom Metazoa; phylum Arthropoda; class Insecta; order Phasmatodea; family Phasmatidae; genus Medauroidea; species Medauroidea extradentata. The sequence continues at coordinate 66,388 of PNEQ01083503.1, read as the reverse complement.
GGTCAGTGATTGGCTGTTCTGAAGTCTCAGCGTCTAGGGTTCTACCCGCAAATCACAGACGTGTGGTGTCGCAGTAACCTTGTTGCTGTTGGCACAGTCAAATGTGCCACGTCGGTGCAATAATACATTCTGCCTATAACCATGAAGCAAAGCTTCATATGTGCACATAAAGCATTGAAACAAACTGTTGCAGAATTATTCCTACAAAAAATCGTGGGATTTAATTGTTATTCTAGGCAATTATCGCGAACCGCCTATACAAGTATTTCTTCTATGGAACTAAATGATGTTATAGGTCGTTCGGAATAAAGTGAGCAATAAAAATTTAACCTTCGAAAAATATCACTAGCCGTTACTGCGTACAATTCAACATTAAGTCTAGTTGCCTACTGATTGTATGGTTGGCAGCGAAATTACCAAACATAGTCCCGCGTATTTTTCTATTTATATACAACAATACAGAAACAAATTCAACCGAAATATAGATAATTTTATTTATATAATTAATAATAAAATTTTTTATCAAACTGTATCGGTTCATACTTACTGCACAACTTATATCATACGCGCAACCTTAAAGTGACGTGTCCAGAGAGGTTAGACATGTACCATCGTTAGCAGTTACGAGCGGAAAGATACTAACTGGCTGAAAATAGAACTTTAGCAGGACTTTTTTGAGTGCACACTTTATCCCGAACCGACTATAGCAGATAATTTTATTTGTAGTAAGTGTAGTGTAAAAAGGGTGCCGCCTACCACGCACTTAGAATACTTTGTAAAGTAGAGAAAAATATGTTTTATGAAACTATTCCACTTGTGCCTATTGTGCCAATGTAGGAAAAGAAAACACACTTCAGATAGGCATGGAATGTCACTCTTAGGACACCATTCTCATTGAATAACTGTTTCGAAACCTTCTGCAGGTTCGGGATAAAGTGAACACTCAAATAAGCGCTGCTACAGTTCTGTTTTCAGCCATTTGGTATCTTTCCGCGCGTAACGGCAAACGACGGGACATGTCCCACCTCTCTGGACACATCACTTTATGTTTGCGCGTGTGAGATTAATCGAGCAGTCGGTAGGGAACTACATAGTTTGATAAAAAATATTTAGTAATAATTTAAAATACAAGTATGCCTACTTTGGTTGATTTTGTTTCGGCATTGTTGTATTTAAATAGGAAAATACATGGACTATATTGCGTAATTTCGCTTCCAACCATATAATTATAGTTTATGTCGATTTGTATGCTGTAACGGCTAGTGATATTGTTCAAAGGTTAAATTTTTAGTGCTCACTTTATCCTGAACGAGCTATAACTAGAAACCTGAAAAATTAACGTTTTCGTTTGGGCACAAGCTATATTTCAAGCGACTGTAGTATCGTGTGACTTTCGCAGTTGGCCCTTGTCTTATTTGACACTTCTTACAGGGCACCGAGCCAATAACAAAGAAGCAACTAGATGCAGACCTACAGCAAGCAGCCAATGAGCAGCTGTTATTTGCTTCAGTACAGAGGTATTTTTGGAGGCTAGCCTAAAGGTCAGTGAACGCGAATTTCTCCTGTATCTACCTTAAACATAGCTAAAAATGGCCTATTCTGACTGCCGTACTTCAAAATGAACTATCCTGATATATGTTGAACTCGGATATTAACGTGCACTGAACGTTGTTATGGTCACCGCTGTAAGGCCCATAGTAAAAGTGGTTCGACGGCAATCTTGTAGGCTAATCTCTGCTCGCTTGTCTCGTTGTGGCGATGTGGCGTTTGATGCGCGCTTTAAGGTCACCCTTATACCTCCGTCGCTTATAAGTAGAGGTACGCAAATTTCGCAGATACATTCCAGGTCAGGTTGAACGCCAATTATGTATACTTCATTGTCATGTCTGTGACTTGCTGGCGGCTGTTATGAAACGCATTTGACTACTGCAAGCCAGTAGTAAATAAGGAAATAATGCGAAATGCTATCGCTTGCTACCTGCTTGTACGGTTATAAGCCAATAGATAATCGATTGTGGCGAGTGGGTGTATAGGACTGACAAGTCTAGGCTGCTGCCAGATGAATCCGCGAAATTGACGTACCTCTACTTATAAGCCTCTAACGCGCAGGTAGGCTGCACTCTTAAAAAACAAACTAATACTTCTCAGTAGTCTCCCGGAAATTTCGCGGATTCAACTGAGGAGAGGTTGGATTTCTAAGTCATATGTATGTTGGGAACTTTTTCGATTGGATCATTGTTTATTAAATGTGACCTTGAGGACTCTGAACCGATGTTGGACATGCATAAAAACACTCATGGACTCCCGCGCTACATCGTCAAATGTTCAAATGCTCACTCACTGTAGCAGCAGACAATATACAAGTATCTGAAGACATAGTGTATACAGAACTATGGAGTCCAGCGGGCTGGGCGTTGAACCCGCGAATATCCGGGACTCTACTTCTCGGTTTATGTTTAGCGTACCAGGATGGTATTTTTACACATTTGGTAGTCTGAAAAAGTCGTTCAATAGTCTTCTATGGCTGGCGCATTAACATTGCTGTAGCGTTGTAGAAGAAACATTTTTAAAGAGATACTACTAAAAGTGTGTTCGATATCTTTATATACGAAAAGAAACCACATGTATAACTGTGCTAGGGGCCGCGGTGACCGAGTGGTCAGACCATTCGCCTCCCGCCAAGGCGATCCGGGTTCGATTCTCAGCGGGGTCGGTCCCCGGATATTCGCATGCGGGAATCGTGCCGGACGATGCCGTTGGCCGGCGGGTTTTCTCGGGGATCTCCCGTTTCTCCTGCCCCTTCATTCCGATGCTGCGCCATACTCACCTCACATCACCCCTCACCAGTGCTAAAGACCTCGCTGTTAAGCGCTGACCAAAATATCTCACTCACTACAACTGTTCTTCTCGTTCTTTAAATATAATCCTTAGATATATGATTTTGGGACACCTCGAAACGGCTAAAAACGGGATTTTCACACTGCTGTCACGTAAAACATACCAATCGGAATCGTAAAATGTAAGTACAGAAGCATGCGTTGGACATTACTTCGCACTCTCCGTAAATAAAAAAGTAGAGTCACGGCTTAAAGTCACATAGGAAAAAGCCAATTGCTAAAACACTGCATGGCGTTTTCGAGCTCCGCCCATAAAGGCGATAAGGTCGTTGACACACGAGCCAGTTTAGCTCTTATCACTTGTCAGTTTCTGTACCTCAGACCCTGCATTCTAGAACCTGCCGTATAGGGCTCTTAAGCCTCATGAACATGCTTCTAACCGGCATGCTGTGTTTTTAAATAATACAAGCATAGTTTTAAGTGTGTTTTATTTTTATAGATAACACTTAAAAACAAATTTGCAGTTCCGCTGTAGAACAGAAAACGCTTGACACCACACAATACGGTTCATAGCCTGATAAACACTTCTCTGCTCTAAAATCAACAGGTTTTCGGTGGACAGTCTAAAAAACGCAATCGGATACCAAGTAAAGACGGTATCTTTAAAAACAAAAATATTTTTCTTTTGAGGTTATTTAAATTGCGGTGAAGACATCTTGCTTTGCATTAAAGAATAATCTGTAAAACTTATGTTTATTGGTGCTAGATCTCTTCTTAAGAAATGTCAGTTTCTTTCTAGCAAATGTAATATTTTTTAAAAATTTATAGCTTGTGTTGAAAATGTCTCTACTAATTTCATGTTGAAGGTGTATTGAACACGTATAAACATGTGCGACGTTCTCCGAATGCCACTTCTAAGTACGCATTTCTCACGAGCGTTGAGTAATTTTCGGAAAAATTTCTATCACCTGAAATTCACACTGCTTGGCAGACAGTGGTTCCGGCGCATGTATGCCACACTAATTAACTGCAATTAAAATAAGGTTTATCTTACTATCGTTATTGCAATAAGAGTATCGTACACATTAAAGTTATCTTTACGTTTTGTTATAGACACAATCGTTTATATTTAAGCTGTATTCTTCGAAGTCAAGTGTAAGGCTTTGTTGACTGTACAAATTTTACAAAACAAAACCGTTTGTTATACTTGAGTGTGCTACTCAAATAAGAACGACTGTCTTCAATAAAATACTAACACAATTTCGATGTGCGTAAATCTTTTATTTCTATAAACATAGTAAAAATTGCCTTGGTTTAAAAAGCGATATTTCAGATTGCATAGGTGCGCCTGAAGCACATGCTACTAAGCAAAATTTCTTCAATTCATTACTTAGTTTTTAAAATGCAATACATAATCGCTTTGTTTTTACAACCTTACACTCTAAAATTTTGCCCGTAATAGATTTTATTTACAGCGAGTCAATTTAATTCAGTTTATTTCAATAAAAAGCTTTATGTAATTTCATTCCGTATTAACGGGATTCGGTTAAAGACTGCTACCTCTCAGATACAACTGTTTGTTTACTTTTCAAACCGGAATTGATTAAAAGGTCGCAGGACTACCATACGAACTAAAATAATTTTAAACTGTTAAATGCTTTAACCCTGTTTATGTCCATACCTTGCGAGTGTTTTTTTTTTTTTTTTTTCATATCACCTGTATTTCCAGCTCGTCTTTTTAAGTGTCGGCTCCCGTGGCTCGTAAAGAGCAAGGCTGCTAATGGTACGAGCCTTTTACAGCGTGTGATAATTGTCTAATTGCGTGCAGCTGCGCAACGTACTTTATTGGTGTGTCGTTATCCGTGTTATACGAGCAGCTTACTGTGAAACTTGTCTGCAGCGTGGAAGTGCTAGCTCAATAGTATGTTTATGTCGGTATTTTGTTGGCACGTATTGCAAGAATACTGGATCATCCACAATATATGCTACTACGAGAGCGAACATCTGTGTTCTGCTTGTGTCCAGGCCAGTGCTTTTTTTTTTTTTTTTTTTTTTTTTTTTTTTTTTTTTTTTTTTTTTTTTTTTTTTTTTTTTTTTTTTTTTTTTTTTTTTTTTTTTTTTTTTTTTTTTTTTTTTTTTTTTTTTTTTTTTTTTTTTTTCCTACATTTTACGCTCTTAAAATGAGGAGTTGGCTGGAATAAAGGACTTAGTTAGAAAATGGTATTATGAGATAATTCGTTCTTGTTTTATTTTACAGTCTAACTCATATGTTTTTCTCTTACTGCCAATAATTAGTAGCTACTTACATTACACAAGTTTATAATATTTACTATACACAGAGTCAAAGACAAAACAACAATTATTTACAGCATAGTGATACCAGTCCAGGTCGAGACAAAAATGCATAGGTAGGTGAAGAATTAAAAAAATCGGTTTAAAATTTTGTGTGTATCTGCTATGGACGTTATGGAACAAGAAAAACTGTTTGATGGAAGGAAAGCCTTTATTCCAGCCAACTCCTCAATTGGTAGCTGTAAGTACAGTTTCCCAGTAGTTTTACACAGATTAAAATTGTTGCTATTACTCCATTGAGAATCTGTCATAAACTAAAGATTGCATCAGAGAAATGAATATTTTCAATAACTGAACATATAACGAATATATTTAACATCACATGAAAGGTCTGAGCATTGTTCGCGTTAAAGTAACTTTTATTGTTGTTTACCAGTGATGTACGTGTTACTTTTGTAAACGTTTACTTAGTAACAAACTTACTATTTGTAGTTAAGTGTGACTTTTTTTAAACAGCATAACTCCTTAGTGATCAACAGAGCGAAATTGAACATTACTAAAATATAACTTTCCAAAACAACCGAACGACATGAAAACTTCACAGTATAGGCATACTGTAAATATTAATGTACATTACTTTTAACTATAACTTATCAAAACATAAATCACTTTAAACAACGAGCAAACAAAAATTAGTACTATAATAACTGTTTTGAAAATGGTGGTGCGTTATTTACTACGCGTAAACTAAGATCATTATAAACTTGTTTATATTACATCTTAAGTTTTAAACTGTAGTTTTAAAATATCAGAATGAATAGTAGAACTTTTACTGATTAAATAGTGAAATACACTTAGTAGTTTAGTACGTTACCCCGGCCTGTCGTTTTCACAAGTTTATTTACCAAGAAATGTGATAAAACAAGAGAAATTCCAGTGAAAAACCTAGTAACTTATCGAAGCTGTGAAAATTCCACTGAATTTAATTTATAACGCAACTACTCAAACTGATCACCGAAGTTAATAGAAAATGGCAGTTATTAGCGATGCGAAAATCAGGAATTGAACCAGAATCCATTCAGTCATTCTTTTATTTATCATTGTTATTGGTTTCGTCATGTATTACGTACAATATAAATAATAAATAGATCCAATAAAGCCGCTATGAGCCATCGCCATCACTTAACTAAAATGTTAAGTTTCTCATGTAAAATTTTCATATAGCTAAAATCTTAAGCGTCATATGTGCAATTTTCGTATAGCTAAAATCTTAAGTTTCACATGTGAAATTTTCATATTAAATAGTTCCATATCTGTTTGGTAGGTAATTTACTTGGTTCTTGATCAGTCAACATTAAGGTAAGCTCCGAGGAGATTGTTCCTGGTTGCATATCCATGCACACTAGGAATATTTCGCGAGTTCAACGACCAACATGCTAGAATCCATTATCCTGTGTATACCGGAGCCCTACTATTACCTGCTACTCATTCAGACAGCAGACAATGAACGAATAGACGGGGCTTGAGTATGCATAGGACATTGGATTCTAGCATGCAGGACATTGAACTCGCGAATTTTTCCTAGCTCTATGCATAGAATAATATGAAAATTTACAATTCTATTGTTAAGTAATAATACTTTCCTTGCTGAACAATGGTCTACAATGAGCATTGTTGTGTGAATTAGTGATCATTAGAGACAAGCTAATTTCACGTTATTATTTGACGACAGGCTTGGATCCAATGGCCTATGCTCACATGAGCAAACTCTGTGACGTTATTAGCTCCGGGCATTTTCGTATCTTGTGTGCCCGCATTTCTGAATAGTGGGTATTTTACAGTTGGGGAGAATTTTATAAAAACTAAATATCTCCAAAAATATGTAACTTTACAGGAGAGAGGAAAAATATGTTTCCTCTAAACGGGGGAAAAAAAAGTAGGATACCCAGTCAGAGCAACAATGAAGTACCAAAAATGCACAGTTTTATATACGGCACATTGAGTTTTGACAAAGAATGGAAATAATACATTTTGAAAAATAATATGATTTTGTATAATATATATGAATAGACCAGCAGGACACCAAATGTTTCAAGGTTGACAAATATGTATCTATAGGTTACAATGCTGCCATCTCTTGCGACAAAATGACAGTAATGTATATGAAGAGTGAGACAATCAAATACAAAACTGTATTGGTCTATTCAGTTTTGAAAACAACAAACATTGCAGTGTATATTATAACCGAGATTTATATTGACTTTTAATGAGAAAATGTGGATTTATTCAGTTTTGTTACCAAAATACATTTTCCAATAGCCTTCCAATAGTAAACATTCAACTTAGATCAAAACCCATTCCACCATCCTGTTTAGTAGAAGTGGTTTATACAGATTTGGTCGTAAACAAAATTTTTACTTTTTTGGAGATATTGAGTTTCGAAAAAATGCTCCTCAGTTTTCCTTATAGACTATCTTTGGTTGAAATGTCTCTCAGGCGAACCACTAAAACTGTCGCCCAACAGCAGAAGTTAGTTGAGCGTACAGTAATTTGGAGTTCAGGCTGCGGTCAGATAATAACGCGAAATTTGCAGGTCTCTAGTGATCATTAGAGATGGTGAAATTTCACGAATTCAATGACCTGCGTGTTAGAATAAAATATCCTATGCATACTCAAGTTCCGAATATTTGTCCACTAACTGCTACTCAGTGGAACAACAGACAATCAACGAATAGACAGGGCTTGAGTATGCATAGGAAATTTGATTATAACAATGCAGGTCACTGAATTCGCAAAATTTTCACCATCTCTAGTGATCATTCTTGTAACGTTCTGCTTGGTGGGAGGCGAGTGTGCTAGCCACTGTGTCAATCAGACCCTCGGTTAGGCCAAGACATAAGTGAGCCTCATGGACTACAGAAACTCTGTACTGGTGGTGGTTAAGTAAATGGAAAGCGGGAAGATGTCTACGGCTAGTACCGTTGTAAGACGTCTACGGCATTCCGTTCTAACGGCGGACCGGCTTTTTCGTTTTGATTTTCGTACGCTTGGCCCAAGGCCGTCGTCTGTGGACGCATTCCTCGCCGCAGTTTTCCTACTGGGTCGCAAGTCGCAAGCCTTCTTCTTTATAAGCAGTTCAATTCAAGTGAGTACTTTCAGAGAAGTCCTCAAGGGGAAGACATACACCAGTTGAACGCCTCACTCTTAGAGACGAATATGCATGTTGTGAGTGAGCAAACGTCAGTATTATAGCCTGGGCGCGTCCCGGCTCCTTGTAGTCCAATAACACGCTAATTGGACTTGCAACTGTATCATTTCACGTGTTGAAAGCCGAGGGAGTGATCTACAGATTACATTATGTACTTTACTCCTTTACTTCCAGAAACCTGAGATCCGAAGCCTTAAAATACCATTTATAGTAATATTTATTACAATTAATCTCGTCGAGGGCGCGGTCTACGCCTCTTTTCAACGTCAAATTTTTAATTTATATATTTGCATAAGATAAAGTCTATTTTTCCTTATTTAATACGTAAATTGAGACTAAATCTTGCTATTATGGAAGTTGTCTTTTCTCTCATAGTTTTTGCGAAATACCTCATAAACGTCAAAATTTGCATGTTACAGTTTAATTTACGCCACTAAAACCAACCGACGTACTAAACTGAAAAACAGTGAATAATAATACTGTAGGCTACAACGTCTACAATATACAAATAAATAATAACAAAACTGTATAAAACAATTAAATTCCAATTTCAGTATTTTTTTTTATTGCAAAACTATTTGATTTATTGTTTTCGTACAGGAAGCGTTGTAGCCAGAACAACTTTATTCATTGTAATTTTTTTTCCCAGGTTGGCATGCGAGTTGGTTTTAGTGGCGTACATAAAACCGTAACAGAAAATTTTGGCGTTCATAAGTCATTTTATAAAAACTATTAGATTTAAAAAAATAACATAACAGAAAATTTAGTCATAATTAATCTCATTGTGGTATATGTGTGCAGTAACAAGTTCGCGTCACCTTCTTCAACGCGACGATTTCTTACGCTCGCTTTTCTTTCACGGTGTGAGAGATCAAGCGACGTAACCTTATCCTTCCACGCCCTTCCTCAGACTGAAGCGCACGTGGAGCGCGCACCATCCTTTAGACAGTGTCTGTGACCACTCTAGCTGTCTATGTACGTGATTCAGAGCTTATATTCCGAGTTTCATAAGAATATGATAGAGTGCTGATCTTCACTAGTCTTGAATTGCCTTAAATCATCCAATCACTGACCATGTAGCAGCACATGTGCACATAAGGCACTGCAACACTTGATGAACAAATCTTTTCGGCATAAAATCGTGGCTCCAGCAAGAGTTTATCACGATGGACTGTTGTCAGTATTGTGTAAAAAGCTCTCACACGCATACAAACACACACACCAACATATATACAGACATACAACACACACACATATATATGTATCCTGTATATCTAAGCCAGCAAACGTTTTGTTATAAAATACTGGTGGTGGGAAAAATTCTGTAATTTATTTAAAAGACTGGTTCTCTCCGTTTATTGTTCGTATATGTGATTCACGACAAACTAACACATTTTAAAATAAATTTCTGAAAATAATTCATTGTCATTTACTGCATGAAATTAAGTGTTAACACTGTTTTCCTCACTCCAAGTGCGGATTGCGTAGAATTTTTAAAAGCACTTCCACATGATTTCTTATTTAAATACAGCAGCCCTTATCTACTATCAAATAAACTTGATTTAGATGTACTCTATGCATATTAGTAATTTTTATTCGTACCGATTGCACAACTGAAGTACCTATACACAAGCAGAAAGTGATACGTACGTGAAAGTAGACTTATTAAATTATCTTCATGTATGTGTGTTTATATGCGTGTCTGTGCGTGTTTGTGTGTATACACGTTTATCTGTGTGTGTCTCCTGGGAACATTAAAACCCGTACATATCATTTCATAAATCTTGTAACACAGATAGTACTAGAACTCAATAAGATCACTTGACTTTGAAGTAATTTTGTTCGTATTTTGATAGTTATAACCCCTGAAAAGTTTTTTTATCACATGAGATACCTAAGGAATCATTATTGAGGATTTCATCACTTTTGTTACATATTCAGTTCTCAGAAAGGTGACCTACTTTTATTTGCTGTTTTCATGCCGTGCTCCTTTGCCAAAATGATTATCATTTGAACATTTCTTGATCACATAGAATATATAATGGTACAATTTATTCAAATTTTATCAAACTCGGCGTACATGTAGTACTAAGAACAGCGGCTCGAGCTTTATTTAAATTATCCATGATGTTTTAAATTTTAAACAATGGTGGACTTATCTTTAGAGCTACTTTTAATCACGTGAAAAATCTGGAAATCGATTTTTCAGAAAGTTATTCAAACACTATTCGCCTTTAGAATTAAGTGAAGTAACGGGATATCAGTGTTGTTGATATTTAAACTGCATGAAATAATGTAAATACCCTAATTTATAAGATTACACAATTTGAATATGTAGCTTTTAAATGCATGTATTTTGAGAGCTACTGAACCGATTGTAAGCAACTTTCATAATTAGGCACTTTGATAATCAAACTTTTTAATTAGCCCAGACCGCGAAGAGTAGGTTCATTACTTATGATAGTAACTTCTTGTTTTTTTTTTTTTTTTTTTTTTTTTTTTTTTTTTTTTTTTTTTTTTTTTTTTTTTTTCGTTCAGCTGAATACGGCTTTGTGTTAAAGTTTAAAGATCCTGTCAATTATTTTGTCCAGTAAAACCATACAGATATTGCAATTTAAAGGAGAATAAAACAAATTTCGTGGTAGGATGTTATACAAATCGTTGTTGTACAGATCGTGTAAGGAACAGGAGAAGTTAGAGTGGCCTCCATATTGTTGTTGGTACGATGCTCCGAACTGGTCATGTGAGAAATATATGGTGTACATTTCTCCAAGCAGAAGGAAACTTCAGAACTGGAGGAAGGTCAGGTGAATGATGCAGTATTCTCGCTGTCAGTCAGGGCTGACATTACGTCGGCCATTAATATTTAAAACGACGTTGAATGCATCCCTCTAGTATCTCTGCTTGCTAGTATTCTCATGAAAATTTCACGCATTCCAGCACATGTCGTAGACAGAGGTCGTGTTAAGAGTATGTCAGGAGCTGCAAGCTACTCAGTCGCAAGACGTAGCGGGTTTCAGTTTGAACAATGGTACTTAGTGGTGTTTGTAATATTACATGTTTGTAGGACATATTTAGTAAAGCCAAACATAAACTCGCCAGTTTTGGATTAATGAATCAGGGAAAAAGTTGCATTTAGCCATTTTGAGGGGCGAGAAACATAAGTGTTTTAAATTACGTGCTGTATTTTGAAGGAAAAAAACTCATAGTAGCATACTTTGAAATGTCAATAATAATAATATTAATAATAATAATAACACGTATCATCACCAAACATGGCCCAGACGATGATTTGTTCTCAAAGTACTTCGCAGAAGACTTGTCTGTCATCCGTGACGTAACAATGAACACCGTATGAACAACAGCAGAACCAGTAATATTTGATTTTAGATTTAAAAATGTACAAAAACAAAGGACGGAGTTACGTGGCAGTCTCCAGTCTACATAGGTATCAGTGAATAATTACTGAATACGAGTGGTTTTTCGCTGATTCCGAATGAAGCCGTTTCAACCAATTAAATCACAGAAAAACCACTTTCAATCGGCGAATACTAGCAGATTCCGGTTAAGTGGATGTGCGTCTATGGCCGAAATTGTATTTTAATGAATGGCAATATTTGTTTATTAATTAGAATCTCATCCTAGGAAATTATGTTAGCACAGGTAGCAATAAATATTTGGAAACGTAGAAAATAATTATAAGAATAAAAATACTAACAAACTACAACCTTAAAATATAGTTACAACGACAATTAGAATTAAAAATTCTTAGTTTCGTGTAAAATTATGCACACTGCACAGAAAGGTACATAATGAAGAACAAAACCAACCTATCAAACAGTAAGTATGTCATTAGTGCCTAATGTAGTCGATAGTCGCAGTAAAAAAAAAGTTGTGTTCAGGATGGCAAATCAATACATTCCAGTTATGATACATGTTATATTCAAACAGGACACACGGTAATGCGGTTATGGGTTTGTTGGTATCGAAATTGTTTAACGTTTGGGTTAAATTCACTCAATTGCACCATGTTTCGACTGTACATATGGCATACACTGTTGTGTTAAATTTTTTTGGCGGGATGTCAGTTATAGACTTCAAGTGAAATTTCAAACGCTCTGTGACTGTATCGTACACAAAAATTTCTTCTTTATTTATTCTTGAAACAGAGAGCAGCTAGTAGACAGCCTAGATAGTGGGACTGGTATGTGTACCCATTATGTTCGTGGAAGATGTGCTCGAAAACCTGGCAAGTTTTTCGATACAATGTCCAGTGTGTAGGTAGAAGAGCTCAATATACTCTTCGACAACGAGGTCGTCATAGACGGAACAATTGACTCGAATAGTCTCCATACAGAAAAGAATCAGCCACGTTCTGTTTTACGAAAGGAACCCAGTATTCGCCTGAAGTAATTTCGGGAAACCATGAAAGGAAAACAAAACCAATATTGACCGGACCAGGAATCCAAGACGGGCCCTTGCAAAATCAAATCCAGTGCGTTACTATTCTAAAGCAAAAATTTTGTCACAGCAAACAAAAATGTTGTTTGAAAATGACTAACTGCAAAGTAACTTTGCGGCAAAACAAACTTTCGTTTAAGGGTTACAAAATATGAACATAGTTTAGTAGAAATCTTTACGGTAAGGTTAGTTGTATAGACCCCACAAGCTTTATAATTTTCAAAGTATACTTTTTAATTTAATGAAACAGAACTGAACATGTTTTTTTTTTTTTTTTTTTTTTTTAAATTTTTCCTTGCCGTATGGCAATATTACTTTACCGCAAGTTAAATATCATCAAAGGAAAATCTTTCTTTGTTGTAAAGAAAACGTTTATACTGCTACTGCGTACTACAAACACGTTGATGCGTTTAAACAGTAAGTGGAGAAAAGTTCCAAGCGAGAAGCGCTTCTCGATAAACTCAAGGGTTAACCTAGTTCGAGATCGGAGTAAGTTGCTCTTAGCAAAATAAACACGCTACAATACCACAACAAAGTAAAACTGAATACGCTATTGCCATAGTATCTGAGTAAGAACTAGGAAACTGACAATAATTAAACAGAATATAAATAAACTAACGTGTAAAAACTGTGTTGTTGCAGTTGCATTCAGTATAATATGAAACGAATATGTAAAATTTGTAGTTTGCTTCTCCACCATCTTAGAAACCTGAATACCCTGAAACTTGGCGAACAAGAAAACGAGGGGTCATCACTGAGTAAACCTATATAACTACAGCTGGGTGCTTTTCGTAAACACCTGTTCAGCCGCGAGAAGACAGCTGGGTGAGCAGATTGCTGTGTCTCACGAACAGCGAAGTGGTGAGAGTGCTAGTCTAAGTTACGCCATACGCATGTAAAATTTAAGGTTTTTCAAGCGCTTATTATAATCGTCACATGAACCATAGAATTTTTAATCGTTTTATGTGACAATATATGTCTCACTAATACTCCAGGTTGAAGACAGAGTACGTCGAGTCGGTATAAAAAGAACTATGTTTGGATATTTGCCATGGCAGCTCGTCGAATAAAAAGCAACATCGTTTACGTTTTTACAACTTTTGAGCACGTAGCCCACAATTTAATTCCAGCTGAAATAATTTCCTTTCAGTAAGTATGTAAGTTTTCGTTGAACGTATGATGCATTAACCACGCACAGTTTGACTCTGACATGCTATTATGGGAATACTTTAGACATCGCAAAACCGTTACATAGAAATGTTGGAAATTGTTTGTAATATGCAGCCTAATATTTTTCAAAACACAAGTTTATATAGTTTAGGCTAGTTATCAACTTAAATACATTCCTTAAAGTCAATAATTAGCAAAAAAATATTAAAAAATAACATTTCTTGCAGTAAATTAGTCTACATAGTACAAATAATTCCTTACATTTCTATGTAACGGTTTTGCGATATGTGATTCCTTTCAGGATTGAAAAATTAAACTTACTAAAATAGCATACATAGGGATCCGTGGCCTTAAGACTTACTGAGACAGGCTAGAGTAACTCGAATAAAGAAACGAAAGCCATACCGAAGGTACACGGATGAAGTCCTTACATTGTTGCAAGTTAGTAAGTAAGTGGGCTTGAAGTCTCGTCGACAACGAGGTCACTATAGACGATGACATACAACTAGGTACAATGACAGGAGCTGGGAGAGGAGTCGGCCATGGTACTTGGTAAGGAACCATCCCAGCATTTACCTGGAGTGATTTCGGGAAACCACAGCAAACCGAAATCAGGATCGAACCCGGGTCCTCCCGAATGTAAGTCCAGTAATTATACTACAGACTGATACTTAAATTTATAGAATATCACAACTAAAAGAGGTATAATGACGTCTGACTAGCGAAATGAACAAAAGATCATAAAAAATTGTTGGTGCCTTGTATTCAAGAATTCTTAGAGCCACTCGTTTTAGTGAAACAAACTTTGTATAAACTGATTTCATTGGCTTACGTTTTCTTCTGCAACTTTGCTTCGGGGTAATTGGCAGCGTGTCGTCGTGCAGAGGCACCACTCAGTTGAATGTACCAATGAGAACAAGGTTACTGCGGCACCTCACATCTGTGATTTGCCGGTATAATCTCAAGACAATGGGGGCCGATGTTACAAACCACATTCGAATGACAACCAACTGCTATCCCCATAGAGAAAGCATTGGTGAGCAGTTGGTTGTAATTCGAAAGAGGTCTATACAGTAGATACGGCCCTGAGATTTGCAAATATCAAATCACTGACCATGAAGCAGAGCTGCTCACATGGCCGCAAGCAATTAAAAAAAGTGGTTGAAATTGTCACCAAAAATCAGTGACAACAGGCAGAAGATACGTGATACTGTCGTTCCACACTCTTGTAAGCATGTTGGGTATTACGATGCTAATGGTATCCGCAATTCTCGTTTTAAAGTCGTCAGTTTTAGTCGGCAATCGTAGAACAATCTCTCGAACAATTATGTACACCTAAAGAAAAAAGTTACGACAGGTCGGGCCATGAACTTTCGCGAAAATAATTTTGCTCCAGTTTATATCAGTGACTTACATGCACATCTGCGACTCTGCTTCACGGTAATTGGCAGCGTGTCTTTGTGAAGGGATGAATCATTAGACTACGCCAATCAGAATAAGTTTACTGCGCGGATAAAACTTCAAGACACGTGAGAGTAATAAACATCCAATAACTTTCTACGAAGCAGAACTACAGATGTGCACGAAATACACTGCAACACATTGAGGCAAAATTCATTTCGCGAATAGCTCATGGCCTTAACAATAGGTAAAGATCTGAGCTTCTTTGGGCCACTCATGAAGAGCACAGAGACCAGCTGTCGCTTGATCAATCCAGCTGCCTCGCGACCAATCCAGGTGCCTCGCGACCAATCCAGCTGCTTCGCAATCAATCCAGCTGCCTCGCGATCGATCCAGCTACGACGCCATCAATCCAGCTGCTTCGCGACCAATCCAGCTGCTACGCCATCAATCCAGCTGCCTCGCGACCAATCCAGCTGCTTCGCGATCAATCCAGCTGCCTCGCGATCGATCCAGCTGCTACGCCATCAATCCAGCTGCTTCGCGACCAATCCAGCTGCTACGCCATCAATCCAGCTGCCTCGCGACCAATCCAGCTGCTTCGCGATCAATCCAACTGCCTCGCGACCAATCCAGCTGTCTCGCGACCAATCCAGCTGCTTCGCCATCAATCCAGCTGCTTCGCGAACAATCCAGCTGCCTCGCGATCGATCCAGCTGCTACGCCATCAATCCAGCTGCTTCGCGACCAATCCAGATGCCTCGCGACCAATCCAGCGTTGCGGCAAGGTTTTGCTAAGACTCGGCGTTAGTCACCATATTAGATTGTTTTATTTTTCGCTTTTATTTAATTCCGAGTAGAAAAAAGTGAAATTTGCGATTATAGCGTGAGTTATTTTTACCTTACGTTACAGTAAAAGCAAGTGGTTGAACTTTGAACTATTATTTTGGACATAATCAGTCCAGCAATTTTTCAATGTTCTTAATTTTCTGGACTAATTGCTGCCTAATCCATAGTGAATACAAATGAGGACATAAGCATCAAAACATTATTCAATTATCTAACAACACTAATTTCACTATCAGTTGCCTTGCAACAAATGAACTGAACTCTCATTAATAAGTAAAAACTAGATTTCCGTATCTATGTTTGTACGGACTTTTTTTCTTGTTTTGGTGTAAACATACCCTACAAGTTTGTAAAAGTATTTGTGAAACATCCTGTATATATGTGTACGTAAATATTAGAAATATATTTTGTTCTAAATTTAATTCGCGAATTCTTCCGATCATTTAGTGCGTCGAAGAATTTGCAATCACTAGAATATATCTGGTCAACGTATAAAATAAAGTGAAGCGTTCTTCCTCGTTTATGAATGAAATATAGTAATGTGACATTTTTACCTGTGTACAGATGAACAGTACATTTTTAAAACAGAACGTGTGTACTTGTAGTGACCAGGGAATTTTGCGTTATAATTTGGCAACAAGCTAGAATCCACTGGTCTATGCTCACCCGAACACTTTCCATGTTGTGATTGGCTCCGGGCCTTCGTATATTTGTGCCTGGATTACAAGATGGTGGGTATATTGCAGCTGAACTTAAATCATTGGCTAAAAGTCCTTCAGAACGTAACTCACAAAATGCGGGCCGACAGCAGAAGTCCGTTTAGCACATAGTAACTCGGAATCCAGTGTATTGTAAGATAACACGAAATTTGCTGGTCCATAGTGATTATTTCCAAAACTGTTCACACCTTTCACGAATACAATGATTCAATAATTCTAGGACGAAGATACTATAGCTTATTGCCAACTGTGTTAACTTTGAATATTTTCACAATTTTCCAATGTCTCTAGCAATGACGCCTTTTTTGGAGGTCGCTGTATCAACGACAAAGAAGCAAATAAATGTATGCACTGTCATGTAGTATGACTGTGTCACCGAGTAGCTTAGGAGCAGTTGCTGTCTGTTTGAGTACACATATATTCTTAGAGGCCAGAGAACATGCAATTTTTTTTACAGATGAAACATAAACATCCACGACTGTCGCATTGGACATGGGTTGACGCGGCAAGTCCAAGAGGAATGCAAACAGCTAGTACAAATAGAACTTGAGCGGTGGACCTCCGGGTGGTAATGACAAAGTTAGGGCCATGAACTTTTCCCGAAAAGAATTTTGTCCCAGTTTGATTTTGTGTCTTTTATACACATCTGCATTTATGCTTCGTGGTCAATGATTGGATGTTTTAAGTCTCACGTGTCTTGAGGTTCTGCCAGCAAATCAAAGACGTGCGGTGTTGATGTAACGATATTGTGATTGACTCAGTCGAATGAGGGACGTCACTTCACACAGACAATCTGCCAATAACCATGAAGGAGAACTGCAGATGTGAAGGTAAGGCACTGAAACAAACTGGGGCAAAATTTTTTTCGCGAAAAGTTCATGGCCCCAGACATAGTGCTAACTGAGTTACGATAGGAGCTGCAGCCAATTACATAATAAGAAGAGATGACGGTTAGAGATGATGGTTTATCGCGGTAAAACTTGACTGTTTGCTGGGTTTCAACGCAGTTTATGAAAATATTACTGACTTTCGCTTGTACGTATGGAGCTGTTGCCCTATTTGACTGAGCCAATAACAACATCGCTATTGTGATATTTGATGCCTATTATTGGTCTGCAGACAGCTGCATTGTGTCAGACGTATATCACCTAATCATGTGTCTTGCAATTAACTACAGCGTTTTTGTTATCAAGTGTATGTCAGCACAAAATATTTTCGCGATATACCATAATCTCTGATGGTTAGGGCCACGATTTTGTCGCGAAAAGATTTTTGCCCCACTTTGTTTCAGTGACTCACGTGCACATCGGCAGTTCTGTTTCAAGGTTATTGGCAGCGTGTCTTTGTTCAGACACGTTTCTCATTTGACTGCACCAATCAGAATAAGATTATTGTGAGTCTGTACGTCTATAATTTGTCAAGGCAAGTGAAAGTAAAATCATCCAACCACAGACGATGTAGCAGAGGTGCAGGTGCGCACATGACGCATCGAAACCAAATGTTGCAAAAATTTTTCGCCATAAAGTCGCGGCTCTACTGATGGTACATCCTTAAAACTACTTGAACCAAATACCCTTAAAAATGCTGCAGTTTCTCGCAACATGTTTGATTGGGTTATACACGTCTGACACTCCGCAGCTATATGCTTACCAATAACAGGCATTAAATATTACCATTAGTGAGATTATTACTGGCTCAGTCAAATAGGTAACAAATCCACGTACAGGAAAAACTTGTGGGCTTTTGATAAGCTGAACGTACTGTGAAACCCACCTAATAGTCAAGTTTGCACGCGATAAACCAATCATTCCTTGTAGTAAGAGCACAGACTAACTAGTAATACAGAGGTGAAATTGCTTGGTGTATCATCTGATATGGAAGAACTTCGCCTCTTATTGGCTGTTCGAGTCTGTTGATACCAGTCCCGTGTATGTTTTGGCTTCTGCATATTACGCCAGGTTTCCTATTGGCCTAGCTGCCGGATAGCAGGACAACCGCCTAACGCTGATTCGTTTCTTGCCATGTCACTGTAGTATTTGACCGAGTTAGCGGTCCTAAATATTTTGGAGTGGTGATTGGCTCCAGATAGCCGTCATTATGAGATAAATGACATCATGTTCTCTATAATCTGCAGGCCTGTGAAGTATAGCTTGAAGGTAAAAATAATTCCACGGATTAGCAGACCCTGTAATTATGTTTAATGTTTATTTGTATAGGAGTGTGGGGGTAAACTATACAACAGTAACGATATCAGCATCCAGTTGTAAGCGTATTTTTTTACACTAATTAGTGAATTAAGAAGTATCGTTATTTACACTTTCCGTAAAAAATATTTAATGCCCTTTATTTGAATCGATTTAGTACGCCTATTACTAAAACAGACATTTTTCTCTTTCTTGCGTAGGATTACTTCTCATTTTATTCCATGTAATGGATTCTTTCTTAACATATACCGAGAAAGGTGGGAAAGAGGTACAGCACTCGGCTTACATTCGAGAAGACCCGGGTTAAAAACCCGGGCAGCCATCCAGACTTCGGGTGTCAAAAGCTCTACATGTTTGACCAAGTATATTGCTGGGATGGTTCCTTAACATACGCCATGGTTGTTTTTTTTACTATTGTTCAGGAAGAGCGACAAGCAATCAAGCATGACAATAATTGTCTCTAGTAGAAGACTGAGGTCTTCGCGATGTGGCAACTTTGCCAAGAGCTTTTCAACGGCAACGGTGTCCCCTGATACACAAGTATGCAATACAGGCAAATAAATCAAGGAAACACATTGCCGTTACAAAGCTAAAGCACTATTGAATACGACAGTTCTTGGCGGGGTGGCTACATATAAAGCCTACGGCCTTGTTATAAAGACAGTCATGGCACTACATGGCCATAGAACATCAGGAATACAGAAGTGAAATAGCTAGTAGAGCGGCACACTCAGTTACACACGACAGGTAAATTACTAAGCTGACCAGTAGCATGGCGGAAACCCCTGTCGCCAATCAGTGTAAGGCGGCTGCCCTGCTAGCCGGCAAGCAGGCCAATAGGAAACCTAGGAGGCAGGTATCATCAGCATCGGTAGCCAATAATCGGCGAAGTTCGCCCGTGCCAAATGAGATGCCACGTCATGGCATGTATGTGTTACTAATGAGTCTGCGACGGCGCAGTGGATGCAAGTGGGCTGTAGCCAAGTAGAACTGCTGCCGTCAAGAATTGTACAGGGTTGTGCGCTACCAGTGGTATGCTTGTCTGCAGGTGACACTTGTTAGTGATTGGTTACAAAAGAATCATTAGCCACGGTTTAACTGTCATGGTTACTGGCGCGTTCATCAGGAGTGTACAGTTCTAAGAATCTGCAGACCCACCTGACAACAACCCTCTGGCAGCAGCTGTGCGTGAACCCAGGTGGAGGTAGACGACCGTGTCGGTTGATCTCGAGGAATATTCGCCTGTTGATCGAGCCACGGCTAGTTATCCAGGTCACCAGCTGCTGAGGGTCTCGTCTTCATCGTCGGCACGTCCTGCTGCCTTGGGCGCTCTGCTTGTTACCGTTAACACGCTCCTAGAACTCACGTCACGCTACCACAGGTCTGCCTCTCTCTTCTTCCTTTCTTTGATGCAGTTCGAGTACAGGGTTCATTTAGTTGGGCAGGTCACTGTACTCCGTGTTACGTAACTTCAGAGATGAGGTTGAGGTCAGCGTTTAAACACTGACTGCTGCGCTGGAGAAAGGTTATATTGAGGAGAATACGGAACAGCGTCTGAATAAATGAACGGAGAAACATGATATCTCTGGAGTTCCTCAGATTGTTCGTGTGGCTGAAGACGGGAACACTCGTCAGTTTTCGAAACGCTGCATCTGTTATCGTAGAAGGAGCCTACAACATCGTCGGTATTATATTCGTTGTGTTGTCTTGTCTACAAACCATTTTTGTCGCTGTGTTAATGTGTGATGTCCTTGTTATGGTTGTCCATCACTATCGCCATTTTCATGCACGTTGTTGGTTCCTTATCTGTTTTGACTTTCCTTTTTCGTTCTTTGGTTTCCACTATATATCGACTATATTTCAATTTCGGCATTATTGATAGGTTTGTTGACTACAGACATTTTTGATTTCCTTGTTGTGTTTCCTGTTTTCTTCTCATTTCCTCGTTCTTAGTCCTTTTATGTAACCGCGGGTTTTTTGCTTCCCAGAAAACTTTGCGCTAGCAATGGCGTATTCCAGCAAAACACATCAAATTGAGATACAACATCATTGCAAACATAATTAAAAGACCACAGGAGATCTCGTAGAAAAACCGCCGATGAACGACATAATCCGGAAGGATTCCCACGGGTAATTATCCGGGGCAACCCCACTGGGGTTTCTGGGAGACTAGTGACCTTGCCACTGCGACATCAGCTGCCCTTACGTAACTTCAGTAAATGTTGACAATATAAGGCCACTTGTTGTTTACATAACGTATTATCTGGAATGATGCAAAATTAAATGTAGGCCTACATAGTCTACTGAGGGATATAAAATTTGAGGTTTATTTAATAAGCAGACAAATGTCAACTGTCTTCGCATGTAAACATTTACAACACATAAGTAGTAAATATACTCAGTGAACTAAAATATTTGCGTATTTATTTGGGTGCAACGTATTTGAATACCTTATACAGCGTTGCAGTGGCTTGGAATGTGTGTGTTGCAAGATAAGCTGTACCTTGCGACGTCTATACACATTTGAGAATTGCCTGTTAGAAGTGGCATCGTACATGTGTCTCGTCACCACTGATGTGCAACTCTTGAATCTGTAGAGACACAGCAAAGTACTGCATACTTGCAACACACCCACGTTACTGCACTGCAGTATTGGTCCACGGCGTATTAGACTCTTATTGGCTCCCTGCCAGTTAGAATGATGTAACAAATGGTAACGTGCATCCTATGAACATCTGTCTACTCGAGTATACAGACATCCGTGAAGTTATAGCTAGGACCCGGTAGTTTTCGCGAAAAGAATTTTGTCCCACTTTGTTTCAGTGTATTACGTGTACACCTGCAGCTCAAATTCATGATTATTGGCAGAATGTTTTTGTTATTCATTTGACTGTGCCAATCAGTACATGGATAACTGTGACGCAGCACGTCTATGATTTGCGGGTTTAACCTCCAGACGTTGTATGTTACGGCATCCAATCACTGACCACATAGCAGAGATGCAGGTGCGCACGTAAGGCACTGAAACAAAGAGGTGCAAAAATCTTTTCGCGAAACCTACCGGGCTCTAGTTGCAGCGTATTCGTCAGAAACACGCGAAATTTTCTGTCCGTAGTTATGCGAAACTGAATATAGGAAGGTAAGGGCTAATACCTCGTCGACAGAGACGTCTTTTTACACGGAACTAATATCTCAGAGCATAACGAACAGTAAAGTAAGCTGTCATGGCCAGTGGTGAGTAACTATCCAAGAATTCACCGCAGTATGTGTTGGTAAAGGCGACTTGCTTTCTTACCTACACATCACTGATCGCTACAGGGCCATGAACATTTCGCGAAAAGAATTTTGGCACATTTTGTTTCGGTGACTTATGTGCGTATCTGTAGTTCTGCTATATCGTCAATGATTGGATGTTTTAACACTCAAGCGTGTTGCAGTTATGTTCGCAAATCAAATACGTAAAGATGTTGCAGTAAAGTTATTGTGAAATGAGAGTCGTAACTTTACACAAACACGCGGCAAATAACAACGAAGCAAAGCTGCTGATTTGCGCGTAAAGAACTAAAACAGTTTCACGGCCCTACTGATCGGGATTGATTTTCCTGTGCAGAGGCAACATCCAGAAATATTACCTACATATTCACTGTTTTTTCTGAATGTCGAACAATATTCAGTTTCGTTTTGTTTTATACATAGAGACCTGAAAAATTCGCGTTTTCTTTCATGTTCAAGAAAGAATTTCAGCAACTATATGTGTTCGTGCTGCTTTCACAATTGGCCGTTGCCATATTTGACACCGTCTTGAAGTCGATGAGCCAATAGTAACAATGTAACTAAATGCAGGCCCATCCCACTGTCAGCGAGCAGCCAACGAACAGCTGTTGTCTGCTTGAATACACACATATTCCTGAAGGCTAGCCTATATGTCACTGAACCCGTGAATTTTCCGGTCTGTATTTATACCGTACTAAGACTGGAAGACATCAAAACAGGAAGAGAGAAGGGAGGAATACCAGACATATGGGAGGAGAGAGAAACAGAAAAAAATGAGATAGAATGGAAAACTAGTTGCGGATACATTGACTAGCAAATAATTAACACCCAGTCCAAAGAAAAAAAGTTCAGGAGATGACTCAAAATCTTCTCGGTATTCGCCAAATAGTAGCTGATATTTTTTTTTTCGGGCTAAGTTGTCTACTTGGCTGCACGCCCGAGACTTAAATGCCCGGAGGCGCTGATTATGAGCCAAGCCATTTTCTTCTGCAGTACAAGAACACGGCCACAGACTAGACAGTCATACAGACGTGGAATTACGAGACAGCTCTTTTGATTACTGGCTCTCTGAGGCTGTTGATACAAGCCCCGTGTCTGTCCTGAATGTT
Source organism: Medauroidea extradentata (assembly GCA_003012365.1). Classification (NCBI taxonomy): domain Eukaryota; kingdom Metazoa; phylum Arthropoda; class Insecta; order Phasmatodea; family Phasmatidae; genus Medauroidea; species Medauroidea extradentata. The sequence continues at coordinate 42,865 of PNEQ01083503.1, read as the reverse complement.
AGAACGGGTTTCGATTGGCCTGGCTGCCACGTAGCAGGGTAGATGCCTTATGTTGATTGGTGGTAGGTGTTTATACGCCACGTTGCTGGCCAGTCAAGCTATTTTGTTTGCGAGTCGCTGAGTTTGTGTCTACGGATAACTTCACATCTGTATTTCTAGGTATTCTGTGCCACGAACTTCGATATAGCAAACCTGCGAGAAGGGTCATTAAATAGTGCTTTGGTATCTTCAACGGCAATGGCTTTACTGATACATACGGGCGGCGAATCTGATAAAGACATTGCCGATGATGAGCCCAAAGCAATCTTAAAAGCGCATGAAAGCTAAATAAACGTCAAAAATTAAATTGAAACCTACACGTTTTTTTGAAAGTCAAAACGAAAGATACTACAAAACAGCAGTTTTGGTATTTGCCAACTTTATTAGCAAACATTTACCCAGAACAATGCTTTTGTTAAGCATGACCTCTTGCGCGGCAGTTTAATGAACGACTTGTCGGCGTCGGAGATTGTTATACAGAAATACGTAACTTGAGAAAACATTTTGCTCAGAAAGTTGGCAAAACCTGTTGTCTAGAAATGCTGTTTTTTTTTGGGATTTCTGCAGATTGGTTTCAAAAAATCTAAAATTTTAAACTTATGTTTTTTTTTTGCACTGAGTGACGTACCGCGCCCTCTCAAAACAACCCATCGTGGCAGGGTTGTCAAATCGATGACCGCGGGCTCCTACCTAAGGCGACTATGACTATAGTGTCTAGTAGTTCCCAAGAAAATATTTTTGCATCACTTAGATTCAGTGTCTTACGTTATGGCTAGAGCCAGTAATTTTTGGTGAAATGAATTTTGCAACAACTTGTTTCAGTGTCTTTACGTGCACACCTGCAAATCTGGTTCGTGGTTACTGCCGGAATATAATAGGGCAGAGGCGTGGCTCATTTGACTGCACCAGCCAGAACAATGTTACCGCGACACCACACGTCCGTGATTTGCGGGTAGGACTCCGAGGCGCCTAAAGTTAAAAACTTAATATCACTGACCATGAAGCAGAGAAACATGTCTGCACATAAGGCATTGAAACAAATTGTTGCAGAATTCTGTTCACCAAAAATCACTGGCTCTAGTCATGGCCGTCTATAACAGTAGACCAGAGTGTTGAATGTGGCAACGTTGCCTTGGGAGTCTGTTGCAGCTGTCGGTCTCTCATTGGCTGCCCTAGTCTGTGTATACGTGTAGACCACTAAAACTGCACCTAGACACTTACTAATAAGTTATTAGAGATTATGGAATATCGCAGAAATCCTTTGTGCCAACATACCCTTGAAAACACTGTAGTTTTTTGTGACATGTATGATTGGGTGATGTACGGCTGACACAACGTAGCTGTCTGCAGACCAATGATATGCATCAAATATTACAATACTGGGCTTCTTATTGGCTCAGTCAAATAGGGTAATAGCTCTACGCACAATCGAAAGCAAGAGAATTTTTGATAAGCAGAACATAACCTGAAACCCAACAAACAGTCATGTTTTCCACCCATAAACCATCATCTTTACACGTTATAGAAAGGGATCTCGCATTTTGTTATCGACACAAGCTAGAATTGTAACCAATATAAGTTCGTGTTGCTTTCGCAATTAGACCCTCACTTGTTTGACACCTGCTGGAGGGCGCTGATATAACAATAGGTAGCGGCACGAGTATTTCGCGTGTTCATATGGTAACAGCCTAGACTTCTCAGTCCTGTACATCCGCTGGTCAAAGTCGAATATGCGTTGGCTTGTAACTGTACAAGTACGTAGCACGTGATATCCCCACGGCTTGTTTCCTAACATATTACATGGCTTGCAGTCGTCAAAGGCGTGTCAAAACAGCTGTCGTCTAATCATAGAAGGGGCAGTGGAGCATACACTGTAAAAAAATATTATTTTTTATTTTTACAAAGAAAATATTTGGAAACCCAGCAGCCAAAGAAATTACTTGTAAAACTCCAACGGATGTCTTTGTAAAAAAGTACAAAGTGTATGTTTGTAAAATTACAACGCATAGTCTTGCGGTTTTACTTGCAACAAGGAAAAAATAAAAAAATTCAACACTCGGTTTATTTTAATAGTAACACATAACTTATATATTAAATAATTTTTAAACAAGTGAATGTTACATGAAATTGTTTTGACAGTTAAGAAAATATTCAAGGAGGTGCTTGTATTCGTATCAACGTCCCCGCGCGTACTACGTATCTTTCCCTTAGACCACCTTGACATCGGTGCTTACTGATTTTAGTACGTTTGTATATCAATGAACAGGAAGTTCAGTGATAGTATAATTTTTAATTTATTATTTTAAAGCATTCACTCTTTACAAAAAAAATAATTTAATGTGTTACAAAATGTGATTTTGCATAACTACGTAATTTCCGTGAAACTGTAATTTGGTAGACTACAAATTTTTCCCATGTTTCTTTTACAAAGAAAAGCCTTTAAACTTTACAAATTAATCATTTAATAAGGGAATTTTTCGTACAGTTACAAAAATATTTGAAGCTGATAGGAAATGCCTTGTAATTTTTTCCAAATATAATAATTCAGGGCAGGAACTGTTAGTATAAGTACAAGGGATTACTTTGTAGGATAACAAACGTTACCTTTGTAACTTTACAAACGAATGATTTTACAAAGAAAATTTGCACTTTAACAATAATTTGTAAACCTACAAAAAATTACACATTTTTTTAAAGTGTTTACGTTATTTGCGTTCAACCTGACGTAGAATCAGTACGCGAAATAATCGTGCCTCTAACAACATATGGTACGGTTACTGTGCGACAACGATAACATTAGAGACGGCGACACGCAACTTGGTATACTGGCAGGAGTTGTCAGATGATTAGGTCTTGGCCTTTGTTAAGAAACCATCCTAGCATTAGCCCATGGCTGTCTTTAGTAGAAGGCCGGAGTCTTGAATGTTGCAACGCTGCATCGGAGGCCTACTGCCGGTCGCTCATTGGTAGCCCTAGTCTGTGTAGACTGCACACGTCACTAAACCTGCATCTAGACACGTTACAGAGACTAGGGCAGTCAAGAAGTGACAGGCAGTAGGCTCCCGATGCAGTGTTGCCACATTCAAGACTCCGGCATTCTACTAAAGACGGCCATGATTAGCCTGTAGCGATTTCGGGAAACCACGGAAAATTGAAATCTAGATGGCCAGAGCCGCGGATCGAACCACGTTCTCCCGAATGCTAGTTCAGCGTGTTTCCGTTGCGCCACCTCACTCGGTGCTGGGATAATAACAAAAAACCAGCCAAGTCAAACGTAGGGCCAAGGACTTTTCGCGAAAATAATTTTGCCTCAGTTTGTTTCAGTTCCTTACCTGCATATATCTACGTCTTCTGCTTCATAGTCGGTGATTGGATGTTTGAAATCTCACAAGTCTTGGGGTTCCAACTGCAAATCACAGATGTGTGGCATTGCAGTTTCCTTGTTCTGACTGGCACAGTCTAACCACAGACGTCACTTCACACAGACGTGCTGCCAATACCATGGAGAATAGCTGCAGAAATGCAGGTAATGCACCGAAACAAAGTGAGACAAAATCCTTTTTGCGAAAAACAGTGATCCCTAATGATTAGAGGTATGACCATTTCGCGGATTCATCTGGCAGCAGTCTAGACTTGTCAGTCCTATACACCCACTGGCCACAATCGATTATCTATTGGCTTATAACCGTACAAGCAGGTAGCAAGCGATAGCACTTGGCATTATTTCCTTATTTACTACTGGCTTGCAGTAGTCAAACGCGTTTCGTAACAGCCGCCAGCAAGTCACAGACATGACAATGAAGTATACATAATTGGCGTTCTACCTGACCTGGAATGTATCTGCGAAATTTTCGTACCTCTACTAATGATGGTATATCGAGAAAATGTTTTGTGCCAACATATCCTTGAAACACTGTAGTTCCTTGCGACATGTATTATTGGGTGACATATGTCTGACACAACGTAGCTTTCTGCAGACCTATAACAGTCATCAAATATTACTAGAGCCCAGAAAATGTCGTGGATTCACTGACCTGTAGGCTAGCCTCTAAGAATATTCGTGAAATCGTGCAGACAGCAGCTGTTTATTAGCTGTTCGCTGACAGTTAAATGGGCCTGTATTCAGTTACAGATTTATTATTGTCTCAGCTACTTCCAGGAAGTGTCGTGTAATTCAACGGTCAATTGTGAAAGTGATACAGAACTATAGTTGCTGCAACTCTAGCTTGCGCCTAAAAGAAAACGCGAAGTTTTCAGGTCTCTAAATATTACAATAGCCGGATTCTTATTTGCTCAGTCAAATAGGGTACCATTTCTACGTACAAGCGAGAGCAAGTAATCTTTCATAAGCTGAATGTGCGTTGAAACCCAGCAAACAGTCAAGTTTTCCCGCTATAAACCATCACTAGGACCCGGTAATTTTCGTGAAAATATTTTTCCAGCACTTCGTTTCAGTGCCCTATGTGTGCACACCTGCATCTATGCTGTGTGGTCAGTGATTGGATGCCCTAACATAATACGTCTGGAGGTTAAACCCGCAAATCACAGACGTGTTGTGTAACAGTTATCCGTGTACTGATTGGCACAGTCAAATGAATAATGGCTCTGCACAAAAACACTCTGCCAATAATCATGTAGTTGAGCTGCAGGTGTACACGTAAGACAATGAAACGAAGTGGGGCAAAAATATTTTTGCGAAAACTACCGAGCCCTAATCTTCATCTCTAACTGTATGTAGGCCTATATGAGTACCTTGTATAACTAACTTATGAGTGGCCGCAGTAAGTTCTGTTAGACCCAGTTGTACGATTGTTACTGGTTCCTGCTGCTTTAACCGAGAATGTATAGTACTGAGCAAACACCACCCTACCTTGCAACTGCTCACCACACGTCACTGCTCGTCTTGCCTCGTTACTTCGGGATTGTCTCTGCTTGCAGGCAATGGTCGACTCTTCGTCCTTTCACTTTGTACTTTAACCGGGGGCCTGTGTCGGTGAGACCAAATAAATGACTAAATAAACAGCAACTAAAATAGTTAGGGGATTATCCTTATGAACATTCTGGATGCTATAGTTGTCACGCAAAATTATATTTTTAAGTCGTGTTAGCTGTACAAACAACCACCAATTTAATGACCGACGCTTTATTTGGAACATCCATTCCGTAAAAATGTGGACTTAGTAATAACCCACCACGCATGTCCGTCAGTCTTACGTCAATCACGTGACCAACATCCAATCAGGTACCCCAGACATTTGTTATACGTCAGTCAATCAAAACATTGGCAATCTCTAACTTTAAACGGAATGTTGTACATACAGCCTTATAAACGTTAACGCGCTGTTGCCCGTTTATTATAAAGAATAAGTAGTTCCATTTTGGTTGATGAGTAGGCCTACGTCGTGTATTTGGTGCTCGTATTTCATTTTGGTCGTGTACTAAGTTTTCATAGGTTTATTTTACGCATTTCTTGTCAACAATGACGTTAAAATTCCTAACCGCATACAAATTTACTAAGATCTGAATTTTGTGGAGAAATTGTATTTATAACATTAATTTTCGATTTTATCTGTTGGCAACATTGAAAATAACATTACTGACAAATCCCTCGGTCAGAAGACGTGTGACCAAATAGCGGATGCACAAATGACACACGAATTCGGAAGGTTATTTTAAGTCCGCCTTGCATATGTCACCACAGACTATTTTGTTCATTTAGGTAGGGCCCACTTTCTTATAGAGTTTTTTTGGATGTTTTCTCCAATATTCTGAAAACTATGAATGAATAAGTATTTTAATTTTCAAAAATTCTCTCGAAGCACCTATACTTGCAAATTATTTTCTGCATGTTTATTCCTGTAGCAATGTTTTTCTCTCCTCAGAACATAAACTGGTTTCTGTGCGAAAGCAATATCGTTAACGGTGCCTGAACTCCATGTAACTAAAACGTAAATGTAAACGCCTATCATTGATCGCGTCCAGGCTCCAAGAAGGTGTTAACAGCTGCAAGAATTTCCAAATGCTTGTCGCCTCGTGTGGGTAGGCCTAACTATACGCTAGAGTGATATTACGCGGAGCTAACGGAAATATGGACATTTTTGTTGTTTGATAGGTCTTCAGTTCACGTGAGAAGGGGTTGCGATTTTTTAATGGGAATATGAAATTATATTTAGGCTCAAATATATAATTACAGCGCATCGAGCAAATGCATATAAATAGGGACCTGAAAAAATCGCGTTTTATTTTTCGGACATACTAGAATTCTAGCAACTGTAAGTTCGTGTCTCTTTCGCAACTGGCCGTTGACGTACTTGACATCTACTGGAAGTATCTGAGCCAATAATAAAGTATACCTTAACGCGCCCCATACCACAGTGTCAGCGAGCAGCCAAGGAACAGCTATTGTCTGCTTGAATACACATATGTTCTTGGAGGCTAGCCTACATGTCAGTGAACACGGGAATTTTTCTTGTCTCTACACATGAATCATGCATGGGGGAATAAATATACTCTTTATAAACTATAGGCTACGAACAAAAGTGATAAGTAATATTGTTAGTTTCTATTTTTCGATTTTACAGATTACTTTTTTTCTGCAAATTGTCAAGCTTGCTGAAATATCGCTCTTGGCCAACTAAATTTGCAAATTAATTAGAGTGTTAACGGAATTGAGAAAACAAACATTCCTAACATAACATATTTCCATGATAGCACTTTCTGCGTATTAGCTATCGCATTATCTTTGTAAACCAGTTCAAAAGTATGCTCTTCGTCAAACTCACAGTAAAACATTACGGTTTCCGAACAAGCCATTTCCTATACGTTTCCCCAATACTCCCGGCTTTTAAACGTGGTGCACACAAATGTTTACGTCTGTCAAGATGAGTCCAGAAAACAAAAACCAATTTTAATTTTAGGACATACGCCTATGTTTCGAATAAGTAATGCATGTATGGATGCATTAAAACTTGTGTGGATATTATTTACTAGATTAACTAGTTACTGTGTTTCTCTTAACTTATTGTCTGAGGAAGCCTAATTTTTGTTTTGGCCATTGTTTTAAACTTAGAACTCTATTGTTTACCTTAAGTTATCTTCTGTATTGTTTCACGTTACTGATATTTTGTATTGTTGGTAATATATTACTAAATGTAACGTTACTACGCCTACATTAGGTGTTTTAATGTTTCTCCGTATTTTTGTTGTTGTATTTCTAACTATTTAGTGTACACGTAATATGAGGTGGTCAGCAAAATGCCTTAACTTCGTCATTCTAAAAGATATAAATAAATAAAGTAATACGAATCTGACCATTTGTGCTTTCCTTAAACAGGATGTCCCGTAAAATGTTCCAATAATTACACAGGGTGTAGTATGCATCAAGAGAAGACATATTGGTTCTATATACATAGGTTGTAAACGTAATATCTACCAAGTTATGGTGCACTACACCTACTGTCTATGTCCCTGAACTATTTGTCACAACAGGTGCTCGATGTGACCACCATACCTTGTAATGAAGCCCTACACCCTACGTCGCATGGACTCACGCATTCTTTGGAACAATCCTAGTTATTGCCGGATTGCGTCGCAGCCGTGGAACACTCATTTCCTTAGTTTATCCACATCATGTATGTGGGCTGTTCTTGTGTTACGTTCGTGCTTCATATACATGCAGACACAACGTGCTGCATGGCCACAAACGTCTCGTGTCCGCATTCGTTACGTGACAAAGAGCTCGGTGTGCAAGATATACTCCTCGTACGAACTAACACCATAACTCGGTAGATATTACGTTTACCACCTATGTGTACAGAACCAATATGTAGAGACGGGAAAAATTCGCGGGTTCATTGACATGTAGTCTAGACTCTAAAAACATGTGTATATTCAAGCAAACATTATCTGCTCACTGGCTGCTCGATGACACAGTGATATTGGCCTGTATTTAGTTGCTTCTGAACTATTGACTAAGCAACTTCCAGGAAGTGTCAAATAAGTCACAGGCCAATTGCGAAAGTGGCACGAACTTACAGTTGTTGGAATTATAGCTTGGGACCAAAAGAAAACGCGAATTTTTCAGGTATATACCAATATGTCTTCTTTTGATGTATACTACACCCTCTGTAATTATTGGAAACTTTTTACGGGACACCTGTATACGAACTCCGGAGCACTATTTCCCAGCATAAGACGTGCTGCATCTGGTGGAATGAAAACACGCAGTAGTCCGTTAGCCAGGAGGCAACGACCGTAATGGGCAGTGTGTAGCGAAGCGACGCGACACGGCGTGGTCAGTCAGACACGCTGCGCGAACAAGCGCGTGTGCTTTTATTTCTTGTGACGTCAGCCGCGCCGCATGCTTCAGATGCCGCGCGAATTCCGCAACACGTAATTAGGATGATACTTCTGACACTGCCCGAACCTCTAGAGCGAGTAACTTATCTTCTACCTTATTATTAGAGACATGAACTTTTCGCGAAAATAAATTTGCCTCACTTCGTGTCAGTGACTTGTGTGCACGTCTGCAGACTTGCTTCACGGTCAGAGATTGGATGTTTTGACATTCGTGTGTCGTGGGGTTTTACACGCAAATCACAGACGTGTGGTGTTACAGTAACCTTATTGTGATTGGTACAGTCAAATGAGAAACGTCACAGTTCAAAGGCACGCTGCCAATATATGTGAAGCAGAACTGCAG